>JAZHYW010028367.1:0-43912 GCA_037355805.1 Ixodes ricinus | reverse complement strand
TTTTGCTGGCGGTGACGTGCAAAACAACTTGGTCACGCAGCATAAAATCAGACAAGTCCCTCACAGTTGCAAGCCTCTGGACTTGAGTTCTCGCAGGTCACGAAAAAGAGCTAAACTCCTTCCCCGGGTCTTCCCGTGCAACCGGGTCCGAAACACGTATCGTTCTCGGTGTGGTCTCTCGCTGATCCTCGCGCAGCGTAGCTTCGAATTGCTGCAACTAGTAGATCGTAATAGTAATAGTAATAATAGCAATCTTTATTGGCTCAGAAGAGCCAAGGCACCACGGCAAGGCAGACAGCCCGTACCTGGAGGCCCGCAGTGCGGCACGTCTCAGGCGATGACATGATTATAAGTTGATATGTACAATGGGGAGCGACGACGACGTATAGATGACGAGAGAGGCACCGACGATGCTGAAATGGAGCCCGCGGGCGTAGTGAAGTCACGTGCACAGTCGAGCGTGACGTCACGGAGAGTAAAATCACGTCAACATCGTGACGTCACGTGGTTGAAAGTTTCGCTGCAATTTAGCGCCAACATTTCCCCGCTAAATTTAGCACAACAATCTTTCGCTAAAGGTAGCGGGAAGATTATGCCCTCGTGACGTCACGTGTGACGTCATCAAGGGAAATGTCACATAACGCAACGCACGGTCGCGCCGATGGCGACGGCGACGGCGACGCCGACGCCGACGCCGCCCGTGGGCCGGAGACGGGCGCCTCATGGCGACTGCGCTTCTCTAAAACTGTTCTGTCACACTGCTCGAGGCGTCCACGCCTCGTAGAAGTAATTTTTAACCTCAATATTGAAGGAGAAAAATTAAAAGCAGGTGGCAATATTTATTTGTTAATCACATAGCTAAGCAACCAATCAACTCTACCGCTGTATTAAATTGTTCCAGAATCACCAACAACGCTGGTAACATGTCAGCAAGTATTTGTTTTTACACTTATTTTAGTAAATTAAAACCGTTTTGCAATTATTCCGGGAATGATGGACATCGTCTTCTGCGGTTCGCAGCATTATCTATATTGGATGTGGAGGTTTTCCTCCGGTGTCAAATCGTTTGAAAACTTTTTCTTTCTCTGTCACGGGGGCAGTGGGGGATGACTTTTGGATTATCTTTTTGAACAGAGCTTTGGAGCTTGTTTATCACGTTGGTTCAGGCAGTCACTCACATGCCTTTCGTTGGTTGTCGTCAAGACTTACACTCTTGCTGTCAATCCCTAACCCCCCCCCCTTTCCAGAAAAAAAAGCCGGGGAAAAAAACGACAGCAAGACGCGAGTAGAAAAAAAATTTAAAAAAGCTGGGAAGAAGACTTGACAAAAAAGACTCGAGTAGAAAAAAAAAACCTGGGGAGAAGACGACAGCGAGGACGCGCGAGGAGCAAAGTCGTGATGTCTGCGTGGTTGATGTCCCCAGTATTCCTCCTCACTGAAAGTGCATGTGCGCGCGCCGCAACGTTCACATTTGTTTACTGTATTTGCTAGAGCTGTGCGGACAGCCGTTTACTAGAAAACTGATCCTCTTTGTCCGGTGAAGTAAGAGCAGTGCTTTTATGCGCATTTTCGATCAACTATGTCTTCTCTTGTCAGAACGTATCATGTCTCAAAACGCAAAATCTGTTCTTTTTTGCTCCGACACTTATTTTGTTGTAAGGTCTATAACACGCAACGTATGCGAAAAAAGCTTTAGGTAACAACAGGTACATAGTTATGCGTTAGATTCATTCAGTGCCATATGGGTCATTTCGAAATAACATATACTAAGCCCCTAAAAACTGCCTTTCTTGTAAAAAATAAAAAAAATCTGTGAGTATTATAAAGCGAGAATCTTATAATTAGTGGTTCCGTGTTTTTTTGTTTTTTTTTATATAGCAATAAGCCCCTACAACTTTACCCTCCAGCCGAGTTTATCAAAATCTGGAAAGACCTAGAAACCCTGAATGTTAAGAAACTTCGGCGACGACCTTTGTCTCCGAAGTTCTGAAACGCATAAAATGCAGTGTTTGTGGTGCTGGAGCGGTGCAACGATATTCAAATGGAATTTTTTTCACTCACACGAGCCTGATATAGGCACCAGAAGCTGACTCAATGATGCTCGTACGCAACGCCAGCGGCCGAGCAAACTCCTTTGTCAGCACTGTAATTCTCACGGACAAAAGCTGCCAGCGTTTTAATTCAACCTCTCCTTTCCGCAAAACCTGATGACGTAGCGTGGGCGGGTCGCGGCACCAGGCCTCAGTGACGCATACTTTCTGAATGCGTGACTTATAGATTGGTCCCGCAGCACTGCGTGGGCACTAATTTGGGTTCGTGATAATCAGATAGCTGAAGAAGCATTTCCGCCAGCGGCCCGTGTCCGGAATTGATGCAATGATGACAGATAGGCCGGAACCATAACAATGTCTGGAACCCAGCACGTGTCCTGTACCCTGCCAACTCCCAGCGCATGGCTATGATCAACATTGGCAGGCCTATAACGGCTCCAGGCCACTTTTTCCTGCTTGTTCTGAAAGAAAAATATGGGTGCGTTAGTATGTTTATATAATCTAGAACTTAGTCTCGCCTCAACGGGCGACTCTGTCTCCCAGTTGCCAGATGAGAAATTGAGACAGCGCAGTACAACCGCTGGCCTTCGGTCTTTAACGTGCACCACGCAGAAGTGACGACACGACACGACCGCACGCCGGTACGACGCTCATCTCGTGATCGAAAAGGGCAGGTGGGTGGGGGAATTGAACCCAGGTCACTAATCGAGCGGCCAGTGCTCTGCTCCTGCAGCACGAGCTTTCGCTCCACGTGCTCCGAGGTAGTGTGCGCCAGCCGACTCGGCCACCGATCCCCCTCTGCTTGTTCTGCCTCGCTCTGTCCGCTCTGTCTGTCTCCGGTTCTGGCTGCGAATTGAGGGGGGGCGTGCCAGCGCTGCTCGTTTTTCTTTAATTGTTTCCGTGGTTTCAATTGCGTGTGTCGAAAAACGGACGGGTGTTTCCACAGGCCATTAGTCGTTGGGGATCCGTTTTGGGCGGCATTTCCAAGTACAGTACAAACAAATCGTTGCTTCTCCCCTTTAAGGTGTGATTGCTTAAAATAATTTAGAAGAGATTAAACCGTCGTTTCGGAGAGTGAAGACTTTATAATTTTTTATCTATTTTTCCTTAGTACATTTAGCGGGGAAGCTCGGTGCATTAGGTCACGCGGGTTTTCATTTTCTTGCTAGATTGGAGTGGGTAAATTCTATTGCTGTGCCGGGCGTGTCGCCAGATCACGTGGGACATCAATTTCCCCGCTAAATGGAAGCAAGCGAAACGCAAGTGTCGGGTCACGCCACATTGATTTTCCCGCCAAAACAAGCGGGGGAAACTGAATTGATGCATGACGTAAACATCTGGTCACGTGGCGTCACGACGATGTGCAATGCATACCGATGGGCATGATCGCCAGGCCTCATAAGGATGACAAAAGTGTTGAAGTTTGTAAGGACGGCCCTTGTGTGGCCTGCATGTAGTGTCGGTCTGGCTGCCCACATGGCAAATTACGTTGATGTGTCTGAGTGCCTAAAAAGAAGTGCATTTTTAACATGCTAGAAGCAATGTGCGGCTGGCGACCAGACCATAATGCTGCAAGATATGCTGCCAGATAACGAACATGCAGGCGGTTGCTAATCAAGGCATGATAAGGTGCATAAGTATAGTCCAGGTCTTTTTTTACGAGATTTCACATTTCCCCAAAAGAAGAATGTCAGAATCGACAGACTCATCTTAAAGAAAAACGATTGGAGACCAAAGTGCAAACATTACGCGCTCCATCTTGTTTCAACCGAAGAACGTGCAGGTATATTTGTTGGCTAAGCATGTGACCCAATTTCTGGGTAAGGAGGATTAGGCCACCATACGTGGTTCTGCAGACATCAAAAAGCACCTCTGGCTATTTCCATAGAGATGCTGCATGCAGCGTTAGAACGTAACGAAAGAAAGAAATGAAAAGAATCGGGGTGTACAATACAAAAGCGACGAGATAGGCTCGGAAGCTTTACACTGGTGGGAGATAGATTGCAGACAAGTTCTCAAGCTTCGGAACTGCTGGCCTTCAAATAAACCAAGATCCGCGAAGACTGGATAGAGTAAGTAATGCTTGAGAAGGAACACTAAATTACCTTGAAGAGTGAACCTGAAACGTGTTTTAGAACAATATGCTGCGGCCTTTCAGAACATGCTGTCATGCAGTGTTTCATCGACACTTTGGTGGAGTCTGGTGCAGTTTTACGTAACGGGAGTGAATCATTACCTGTCCTTAACCGAGGCATCTCTTGCATAATGTCCATCAACATGCACCATCTGTTGTCTCGTGAAGCATTCCAGAAAGCTGCCGCATTATCTACGACCACAAAAAGCAGTAACACAATGCCTTCGTGCTCGGCTGCCATTCATGCAATCGCAAATGTTTAGAATAATGTCAGTCCACACGGATGCGAGGAATGGACTGTGAGATCAGGTTAGGGTTAAGTTACGCCCTATTAGGAGCAAGAAAAGTTCCCTTACCAAATTTAACGGCGAAAATTGACGCCGGCCGTGACCTCAACACCAATTCAACTTCCCCTCTAAATTTAGCGGGGGAAATGACGTCACATGACTTCCGCGTCACGTCACCCATGAACGTATTCAGCGGGAGGAGGAAAGGAGGAGGAGGAGGGGAAGAGGAAGAGGGGAGAGGAAAGGAGGGCAGGAGGAAGGGAGTGGAGGATTAGGGGAGGGCAGAAAGCGAAGAGGAGGGGCACACCCCTCCCCCTTTTCCTCCTCAAGAGCTGCGCCTAGTTTCCGCATTTTGCAGAGATTTGCAAACGTCTTTCTCATTTTTTAGATTTGTTGAGTTTCTCCCTCAAATGTTGACAGCAGTGTACACTTCAAACTCGTCCGTAAAAAGATATATTGTTCCAATTTCTGTGACTATTGTTAGGTTTGGCTTCGTTGCAGCTTCTTGGGGATTCGTCACCGAAGTGGGGGTAAAGGTAGACTCTAATATTGATTAAATTTACTTAATAATTTTTTTGTGCGGCGTTCTTGGCGACGTTCCTCTGTGGTGTCTTGTGGCCGAGGAAGATAGCTAAGTCGCCACTTTGTCCCCTCCCGATCTGTCCATGCTGACAGCCGAGGGGGCGACCGCGGAAGAGGTTATCGGCAAGTGACGCCAACAAAAGAAGGGAATCCCGGACAACTGGTACCACTTCGGGCAGGCAACTGATGAGAAACATCCACCGCTGAGAAACGTCAGTGGTGAGGTTGCCACACTTTTTATGCAAATTCGTAGCGAATGCATTACAATCTGTCAAACATTGGAGCAGTCCATGAACCCGGAAGATTCCCGCAAACTACACCTCTAGGCTCCACTCTAGCAGTCACTTGTGCACAAAGCATGATTCTCGTAAAATTTCCGGCAACACATTAGCACTCTTTATCAACACCATTCACTAGTTCATCCCCACTGGTCTACAGCTACCCACATGCCAACACTTGCTGGAGCAGTGGGTGGATCAGACACTTTACGGCATAATGCGGCTTTTGCCATGTCTTACCGACGATACTACGTTGGAGGCCAAACTGAGTGCCGACAGTGAAGTGATCCTGAAATGTATCATTGAACATACTTAAAATCCATTTCTGCATTTCAAACACAGCATTCAAGCTTCGAGAGTATTGCACGGGATCAAGAAAATTAGCCTAAAGCCAATGAAGTTAGCCGAGGCAAGCGACGCCACAAGGCCAGTGAGGCACTGGCGGCAAGACAGCAGTGCAGCAATGGATGGCCAGCCAATCAGAAGCAGTCTGAGATGGATGAATCTCTCGCCAGGAGTGGATACGATTTTGTATGTAAGCGGCAAGAATGGTTCCGGGGCCGTACTTTTTCTAGCAATAATTTGTACCACTTTTCCAGTGTACAGGCGCTTGAACTTGGAATCATAATTTTAGGGCTGCCCCCTGCATACTGCTCCAACGTGTGAAGAGCCGTACTAAAGTTACAGTCAGTTGCAGTGCTGATTTATTCTACCGAAGTCGTTTGTCTGTCTTCCTTCATCAGGAACTGCCCAAGGCACGTTTTCATATGTGACGTGCAATAAAAAAAATGAAGCAGGTTTGATTTTGCATTGTCCTTGTCGTTGGCTGTTCTACTTCTCAGTGGACTTGCGGAAGATGCCACGACACAGTCAAGAGTATATATTACGTTCCCTAGCTTCGCTGGCGCAAAGTCTTCTGTCAGCCTGTTCTATAGGCCCAGCCAGCTGACACGATCACATATTCCACTCAAGTATGTTCCATCAAAGACCACCACAAATGTAACCCGGGACATTCCATCAGTGGCACTCCAGGACGTCATATGATGGTCCATCAAGCGCACGTTCTCACCAGGGCACATCATGGCTTCGGGCAGTCAGGATGCACCGCCTAAATTTAGCGTGGAAACTGAATATGCAGCAGTAGCAAACAGCACATGGGAGTCGTGCCAGCCGACCTACATAACAACTCACTCTCTTCACCAAATTCTGGCAGCAGTGAAATTGAGTAGGTGTATAGGTCTGTGACGGGTCCCATAACGCTACGCTCGATAGGCCAGCTCCCGACGCCGACGCCGACGTGCCAGCTATAACGCAGAAACAGGCGCCCAAGAGCGGTGCTCTAAAACAACTTAGAAAATGTGGCCTGTTCCCGGCAGCAAAATGCCATTTATCTTAATATGAACACTTTGGTGGCCGTCATTTTCTTATTGAAAATAATATGAAAGCGATTATCACTTTTTAATTAAATAACCGAGGAAGTTCTTAACCTTGTCACGCTGTTCCAAACTCCACCGCGATACTATTTTCGTGCGGAGGCTTTCAGACTTGGGGAGGCAGGTAGTCTATTTTTAGCGTGAAAATCACATGAGTACCGTTCCTCCAAACCACTTTCAGGTACAATCCTCACGATTGATGCCAACGCGAAAAAACATACGTTTATTTTTGTGCGTGTGTGTGCGTGTGTGTGTGTGTGTGCTTGCGTGCGGGCGTGCTTGTGTGTGTGTGCGTGTGCGCGCGCGCGCGTGTGCGCGTCGTGTGTGTGTGTGTGTCGTGCGTGTGCGTGTGTGTGTGTGTGTGTGTGTGTGTGTGTGTGTGTGTGTGTGTGTGTGTGTGTGTGTGTGTGTGTGACCTCTGTATGCCCTTCAGACCAAAAAGAGGAGCTCCGAAGCGTCCCCTGGCGGTGGCTTGCGAGGGTTCCTTTTCGCCGTACGTACGCTGCTCTATTTCCCCTGGACGCTTAGCGCATGACTTGGAGCAAGTAACAATGACCCACAGGTATGGCGTTTTTGATAACTCACTTCACTGGTATGACAAGTGTCGGGCCTGCAGATCAGTCCTATAGCTCTATTATTAAACCCGTGGCGCGGCACAACTGTTCCGCTCGCCGCAATTAACCCCTGCGCTATCATAGACATACCTGGGCTTTTGCGTTTGCCGGAATACTCGATGTAGCAGTTGACGCGGAACCCGGTTTCTCCTTGTAGATATGTGTTTCTTTTGGGTGTTGAACACGTAATCAACGGACGGGCTCGGTGGCAGTGTCTTTGATCGCAACAAAACGCCAACCGTGCAAACCAAGACTGCGTGACTGCTGCATATCCAGAGAAATCAGTCACATGCCTAGCGTAGCTGCATTCTTTGGTCGCGTTAAATACTCATCGTATACCAAATTCCCTACAAGCTTCTACAGCATGCCTCACTGGAATGGCCTGGCAATAACATTGAATCCAATGATGACACCCAAGTCAGATATTAGTTCCCAGATTTGAGAGAATTAAAGCACCGAGTCGCATTTATTGAACCATTTGTTTCTAAAAGGGCAATTTTACACACTGTCTTTAGAGAAAAATTGCGTTTCGATTTTCCGGCATCTTACTCAGGCATCGGTTGGGCGGAAAGCTGTCTTAGTGGCGTCTTACTTCGCTATGCGGCGTAAAAATAAATATTTTATTATTACGTTTTTTTTTATGCCCGTTTCTAAAAAAAGTCTACGCTTCAAAGCAGGGAACTCCAGCTACACCGTGAATTATGGAAATACTTCTGCATAAACGCACGTCTCAGAAAGGTTCTACAAAAGCCGTATTTTTCGATGTCTAAATTATGGTATTTCTTTCTTTTTTTTTTTTTAATTACCATCTTATACTACGGTGCAGATTTTATAGGCTTGTTTTTCTTTTGTTCGTGTTATATATCTTGCTCAAATCGTTGACGAGAATGTTGAGACTCAGCTCCCGACGGATCGCGACCACAACACATATACACAAACCTCTTCACCGCATTTCCGCCGCTCCGAAAGGAACAGAACATACAGTACACCTCTATAGCCTTGAAAACCAGTACTCCAGAAGGACACACTACATTTTGTTTCACCTCAAGGTCCAGACGCGCAACCGACGCTACGAGCTCAGGGACCAATCAGACACCTTCAACAGCGCACCATCATTGTGTTCGTCATGTTTCTGTACATGTCTTCTATAATCGCTGAACCAATCATGAACAAAAAAGGCCCAGTGACCTGCGTTTTTTGAGGCCGCCTTCGGTTGGTCCCTATTATCCCGTAACGTCGGCTGCGACAGAACAACTGAAAACGAAGATAGTGAAGCAGTAAACGTCTTGCATCAACTCTTCGGAGGTTGAAAGAAAGGCCGAAGCACACAACACTATACTTCGTTTCACCTTCCGTCCAGACGCAGCCGATGCTACGAGATTATATGACGAATCAGACAGCGTCAAAAGCGCACCATCATGGTGTTCGTAATGTTTCTGTCTGTGTTTTTCATCGCTGAACCAATCACAAACAGAACAAGCCTAGTGATTTGCACTTTTGACGCTGCTTGATTGGTCCTGTTCCCTCGTAGCATCCGCTGCGTCTGACCTGAAGCAGTGAACGAAGCATGGCGCTGCAGCAGCGGCGCCAAGCAACCTTTGCTGTAAACCTCCGTATCAGAACCTCTAAGTTGTATCTGCCTATCAGAAACTTTATGTTGTATCTGCCTCAAGCCCAACGACTGCGCTGCTTGAGTGCACGATATGCGGATTGCATTCACGCCTTGTAAGCGAGATACTGGAGCTGATATCTCTCAAAACGTCGTGTGTGTCAGCGTGATTGTCTGATATATTTCGAACCGGTGCTGGCTGGTCGAAGACATTTGTGTATACGTATCAGTCGTCCAACGGCCAGTCTTCACGTGTTGATGGTCAGACGCGAATGAGGACATATATCCACAATTGGTGAGTAACGCCTGCTTATCGTTGTTCTGGCTGTTTACATGGGGAGAAAGTACAGGGCTGTGTTGTGATTTTGTAGTCATTGCTCGTTGCAGCGAAGCTTTTATTTGTAGTTTCGTTTCATCTTCGGAACTGGCAAACCCGATTTGTTTCAGCCAGTCGACAGCATATCAAACTTGTCCTCAAAGGTTGGCACCGGATGACGCTAGATTCAATATGTAAAGCTGCAACTTCACGTCCTGCATGAATCCACTACAAATGTTTTCCTCTTGTTCATTTTGGTGTTTTAACTACGCAAAGAAGTTCCTAAAAAAAGGTCTACTTTAATAAGAACTGTCGATAGTTGGCGTATTTTCCGAACCCTTCCAGATTGTATGCCGGTTCGCTCCCGATCCGCAGACACACATTTTTATAAAATATTTTGTGAAAAATGATTTTCTTTTAGTTGTCTGCGACTGGTGCCTTCCCGCGCGTAAAACATGTGCCTACATAGCACACTTTAAAACAATTATCGTTTTATTAGCTGACAGAAAAACTTGAATGTGCATGTATAAATTACCATTAACATGTCATATCAGTCTCGGTATACGTAGCTCGAAAAGGAGTAAACGTTCACAATTACAATTAATTCGGAGAAAAGGTAATCTATTAAATTACAATTACTTTGGGCTAAAAGTATTCAATTAGTTGGCTCGTTACTTGAAAGAGTGACCGTTACCTCTCCGATTACTTCACACTCAAAACGAGAAATACTTCCGCCCGTCCGAAGATGGTGGGTCTTGCGTACCGTCTAATAATGGATTAGAATCAACCGAATTATACACTACTCATCTTCTTAATCGACCAATTTTGGTAAACCAAGCCTCCTCCTTTCAAAGACTTGGTTCGAGTACTCTTGGTAGAAGCTTGTACAAAGTGCTCCATAAGAAAAAAAGGGGGAGGGGGGGGAAGTATAGTACACTCTCAAGAAAAAGGGTGTAAAAGGGTTCATCGTTACACCCTTTCTCCCATACAATACACCCCAAAACTTCATTTCCATGTAAAAGCGCCCTATAGTCGAACAGGTGGCCCCAAGTTTTACGAGGGGCTTGATAACAGTGCAATGTCACTTTTAAATAGCTATAGTACGTATCAAAGACCACATAAAGGAAACACCGAGTTGTTACAGTAGGGCCAAGAAAACTTCGATTATGTTTTTTTGCAGTCAGTAAAACGTACATTAGCTATATTAATAAGTTGTACCACACGGCTATCAAGCCCCTCGTAAAATTTCAGGCCGTCTGTTTGACTGTAGGGCGCTGTACATCGGATGGAAGTTTTGGGGTGTATTATATGGGACAAAGGGTGTAACGATACACCCTTTTACACCCTTTTTCTTCGACAGTGTAGCGGTTACAAGTAATTTTAGTACTTCCAAAAGTATCCACGATGGCTCTTCGCGATTGCTTCCTAATCAATGTATTTAAATGACTACAACATTCCTCAAAAAAGTAATATATTACTAGTAATTTGATTACTTGAAATAAGTGCCGTACAAGTCTGTCTCGTTGTTCACAAAAGCCGTCACATCTCGTCATAATAAACAATCTAGAAAAAAAAAACAAATATGCTTGCATAGTTCAGCCTATAGGTAGTACGCACCGCGTAAATTTTCAAATTTCGAGTTTTACACGTGAATGGTCAGCTGGTCATCAGTCCGGAAAGTTCTGTATATGCGGTAGTAATTTAGTTCAGTCTTTTAAGAGTTCAGTCTCTTTTAAAACTCTCCAGGTACAATAGGTTTATGTCGTTACCCAATCATTTTTTTTCGGTTGTTTTCTTTTTTAGACAGCTCCTGCTACCGTATCAGGACAATTTTTTAAAGCTTCTGTGTTACTCAGTAGCTGACAACGTAATAAACGCCAGGTGTGTCCAATTATGTTCACCCTTCTTATTCGTGATTTGGTGATTTCGTTTCTTCGTGATTCGGTGCTCTTACCGGCTTATTCAGTAGTCCCATGGACTGTGGCGCTATAATAACATGGTCGAGACTCGCCACATCCCGCTATTTTTTTTAAGTTGTTGGAGTCTCTCAGTGTACAGTATACGTTTCTGTATCTATTCCAAAGAAAACCTGCATTACCAATCAGCGTTATTGCAGGGGGTTTCCGAAACAAGGGTACATCAACGTAACGCCTATAATATACTTAAACGAACTAGGGACGTGCGAGCAGTTTTGAGTCGAATATGGCTACATGAGTTTTTCCACGAGTGCTAATCAGAGTCCGGGGAGAAGTGACAATTGTTTGGAAGGGACTCTCCGGTGAGATCTATGCCATAGGTATATGTACATTGCATAAGAAACACTCTGCGCACACCCTAGAATACAGTATTCATCAAATGCAAAATGGAATATAAAAAGCGTGTTATTTGTCAAATGCAACTTCAAAAATCTGCCCAGGATTCATATTCAATGTGTCTAAAAAACATATCAGCTTGACAAGTATAGGGTCAGATTTGGCGTTAAGTGGTCCATCATTCCCATTATATCAAAAGATTGCTCTGGGCTCTAAAGTCGTATTCCAATTTATTAAGATTATTTTGTTGTAAAAGTGATCTAAGTTTTTTACTTAAAAGCTTTCCTGCGTTTACTAAGTGAATCCAAATTTGTATCACTCTCGCGCTTGTTTTGCTGCTTATAACATAATAACTGTTAAAAACAAAATAAGCACGTTGGTTGTTTAATTGTTTACTATGGTGGAAACTCCAGCCAGTAGATACGTATTTAATGCATAAGTGAGTAAATATAACCTTAAACGTTTCGTTTTTGGCTTGAAGACCGTCCAAAATTTCTATTAAGCATACGTACTCCATTAAAACTATAATGTTGACATAAACCTCGCACGTGAAGACACGGCACGTAATAACACCTAAACCTATGGAACTTTACATTTGATGTAATTTTAATAATTTTATTATTCTGAATAAGCATATACAGAAGTGGGACATGTTTATTTCCTAGTAAAGTTCATTTGTAGAAAGACACCTCAACGTTTATGTTCATCATCTCCTTGTCACATCGTGCAATTTTTTTTGTTTAGGTCAGTTTGGAAAAATTTAATATCGTTAGAATCCATTTGGTATTTTTTAAGTCATGTAGTCATTTGCGGATACTCATATATTTCTCGCGTGCGCTGTTGATCGCATCACATTTGGGGATCGCCTTTTTTTTTTATATGTACAGATTTACCATCATTTAGTGCTTCACATGCGCAAAAAGCACTAACTACATCAGAAATTTGCATACTGATTTTCTACTTTCTCTCCAATATTAAAGTGTTTTTTTTTTTCTTCATAGCCGGGCAGGCATAAGGTTTCGAGAGGCGGGTTCACTCACCTTCACGTTAAGGGAAAGCTCGCTCAGCGAGAAATCAAAGATTACAAACTTCACGTAATCTTTCACAGATCTCGGCGACCGGGCGCGACACCGTCTTTACAGCGATCAACGCGTACTATGCGTCAAAAACCTTAAGTTTACAGAAATACCGCAGGAACCGAAATTCGCCAGCATGACGGAAACACAGTGTCTTGTATTTTCATGCAGGCTCTTTTCCCGCTGTAATATTTGTGCAATTGATTTCGCAGCGACAGTTGACGGGAAAACAAGAGGAGTAGAAATGAGTCCAGCCATTTCCGACGTCATAACAAACAATATGGGGAAGTTTTTGTTGTTGTTGTTCTTTTTTTAGATTTATAAAACACGTTTTAGTTTTCGGGTGAGTTTTCTCGTGTGATGTCAATGAGACAAGCCTACTTAACACTAGCCCTGTTAGTTATATCCGTTTATTAAATCATTATCATAGTTAACCTATACCTTCCCTTCCTCTCACCGCGAACGGGGTCTTCCATCATCTCCACCGATTCACTAGAGATCCGCGAAACATCAATGGTTGGGAACCACTGCGTTAATGTATCAGAATGTATACGCATACGTTCGATTTTTCTCTTTATTCTGAGTTCGGTTCAAAACAATGGTATCACACCACAAAACGATGTAGCGTGTCTTTAGCGGTATACCGTACAGCCGCTTTACAATCTTCGAACCCTACCTCGCTCTCGTCGCGCAAGACAATAGAGCTCTCTTTTTTATTATAGAGGGCCCTGACAGTTTGGGTCTTCCAAGCAGCTTGGGAGGTTGCACTGCGAAAGCGTAGTTGTTCTTTGCATTGGCGGTGCGACACCCTCAAGCTGTCCGGAGGACTACAAAGCATTGGGAGCTCCCCGTTCTAAAACCCTATAAATGGGCACGCGGGTGCAAGCGCTTTACATTTCTTGGGGAGGAGATCGCAAACCATTCTCTAAAACGTTCCTTAAACATTCCGAGTCAGCTAAAATGACTGTACAGGCAACGTATTGAAACTTGAACCGCACTTGTGTAACTCTCTTTCTAGCCCCGAGCACAAGTAATGCGTCTCATCCAAGCCGGGAATCGAACGTCCTGCACGACGACCCTGCTTGCGCTGCTGTGTATACTCCACGTGGTCAGCGCTTGTTTCCCTGCCAATGGGTCTGATTATCCGTGCAATTCGACCACGATCTACGAGCCGACTTCACTGGTACGAACGAGAAGGCATCCACTACGGACAAAATGTACGTTGACCTGCGTTTATCTGAACGCCATTGCGATCATATCGTCCCCACGTTTGCTGCAAGTAGTGTCTCTATGCACCAATTCAATCGGCGCTGCGCCTGGGCCGATGCTTCACGTTGAAAAACAGCGCGACTGGGACGAGGACACAAGGAGACGAAGAGAACACAAGACACAGCGCTGACTATCAACTGGTTTGTTATTACAACACAAGGAAAAACGACAATGAGATGAAAAACATGGAGTCAAATGTTCGCGCGCTTGCTTGGCGCCTCGTGGAATATGACCCTTTCTTCTTTTTCCATCCGATTGTAGACTGGTTTTCTTCTTTCTTTCCTCAGGCTTTGTGTTACCCTGAATCCAAAAACTTAATCTCGCTGGGAGTCAGAGTCACCGAAGGTTGGCTCACACACGAATTGTTGCTCTTCGTGATGCTATAGGCTTCTACCATCTCTCGACATGTTTGGTCGTGGTGTTGAAATAATATACTGGTGTTTTCGAAGCGTGGTTCGCACCCGCAATCTCTGCAATGTATCGCTAGATGTGAACCTGCGGTGCCTTTCAAGGAGCTTTGGTGCTCTCTTAGTCGGATGTTTAGGCACCGGCCGGTCTGCCCGATATAACAGTGCCCACAGGAGAAGGGAATGCGGTAAACCACGCCTTTTACGCACGACACGAACAGTACCCCATGCTTAACCTTACATGTGTTATATTCTGATCTTGCTTTCCCCTCCCTGCGTGCGCGTACAGCGGAGCATAATCTGCTTAATTTGTTTTTGGCTGAAAAAACAACGTTCACCTCGTATCTGGACGCGACCTTTTTAAGTCCGTGTGAAATGCGGTGAAGATAAGGAATGACTGAAACTTTCTTCTTTTCTTTTTAATTGGTTCTTCCAGCCTGAAATTGGAGCTATTCTTTACGATTTTTATTAAACTATCGCATGCTGATGAAATAATCGAGTCTGGGTATCCTGAATCTCTAATCCTTTGAATCTGGGAGGTGAAGCTAATCCCCATTGTGTGCACACATGACTTTGTTAAAGCGGACTTCAAGCTGGCATACACTATTCCTCTTTTCACGAGTTTCGAATGTGCTGACTGGTAGTTTAGCAAACTTTTTGATGTTCTAGGACGATACCACCAGCAAATGTGTTCTAGTTGAAATTCAATGAGGAGATCTAAAAACTGAATCCGACTCTCTTTTGGCGTCTCATAAGTGAACCTAAGGCCTTGGCCAAGCTCATGGAATACTTTAAGGACGTAAGCTATGGTTTTTTTCGCAATCAGAATCTTCAACAAATACCAAAAAATCATCAACATACCTAAAGATCTTGATGGTGTGATTTTCCAATTTTTGAACTAGAGCTCTACCTATCTTCCCATGTTTTTCATCTCATTGTCGTTTTTCCTTGTGTTGTAATAACAAACCAGTTGATAGTCAGCGCTGTGTCTTGTGTTCTCTTCGTCTCCTTGTGTCCTCGTCCCAGTCGCGCTGTTTTTCAACATGAACTCACACCAACTCGCCCAGTTATCTATCCTTATCGATGCTTCACCTCCCTTGAATCGGCTTTCTGCGCAAGCGCCGTTTGTAAACAGTGTTTCAGTGGTGGAATCAGGACCAGGATAAGAACGGCAGGTCAAGACACTCCCTCAGGGCTCTCTGCTCGCCATGGGTGCACCTCCTCCCTATCCACTCGCCTTCTTTTCAGCATTTGCTCTGTAAAAGTTGAAATAAGGTAGGGTTTTATGGGAGGAGCTAGTCCCGCTACGCTTGACCTGCAACAGACCATAGGCCAACGCGCTGTTCAAGCCCGAGTTTGCCCACGCGAGTGTGGGCACCCCTGGTGCACAGAAACCAGGGCCGGCTTGCTAGAACCAGCGTCTCAGCTGAGACTGGGTGAAAGAAAGCACTGCCAAAGCCAGCGCACGAGCTGAGCGGGACTCAAGTTGCGTCTCAAGACGCTCGCGCGCCCCAGCCTTTGCAGTGCTTTCTTTCACCCGGTCTCAGCTGAGACGCTGTTCCAGCAAGCCGGCCCTGATTTGCGTGAAGCGTTTGCGCATGAGCCATGTCAACAGCAGCGCCATCGCAGCGACCAGACGGCGGAGCTGCGTGTTGGTCTATAGGTCGTACATTACGCCTGGTAGCCTGTTGGTCTATAGGTCGGACATTACGCCTAGGTAGCCTGTTGGTCTATAGGTCGGACATTACGCCTAGGTAGCCTGTTGGTCTCAGGCTGGCACAAGATACTCACTAAAAGTATTTAAGTTACGTTACCGAGTACCACGATAATAGTAACTGAGTAGAGTACTAAATACTCAAATTTGTAAAGTAATTGAGTAAAGTACAAAATACTCCAAAAAACGTAACTCGTTACTTTTAAGATATACTCCCAAGTTACAATTTTCTCTGCAATTCATTGTCAAGCACAACCGAAGTCACGAAAAATTCTTCCTCCCAGCTACTATGGAATCTCCTGGAAATCTGTTCGCTAGACTTCGGCTGCCACTCAGGCTTCTAGGAGGTCCCAAGTAACTATGAATGAAACAAAACTAAAAACGACATTCAGTCTACCTTTACTCACTTGTGAAAATGAAAATCAAAACGCCATTACCAAAAAGCTTAGTTTTCTCGCAGGAACAGCTGCTTTTCGAAATTCGTGTCCAATAATCTGCCCCTGTTTTATTTGTTTTTTTTTTAACACATGTTTGCCGATGCTGAGTAGCCGTTCGACGAACGCGCTCGAAGGCACCGCAACGTTGTGCCGAAGGAAGAGTTCGTGAAGAGTGGGGTACTTGATGATTTGAGCCACATCTTTGTTTCTGTCATCAGACTGCAGGTATGATGACAACTCCTGTCCACCATCACTTTGAGAGCTCGTAGCCACCGACTCTTCAAAGAAAAAAAAAGCATCATGCTCCACTGAAAATCACTGTTCCTCGGTTTTAAGGTTAGACTAGATGATTGTGGCAGAAGCTAGCGAATTCGTCCTTCATTAGCGAGTTATAGTAGACCGTGTTTCCCGCTCCGCTAAGCCCCTCCGCTACCTGGAACTCTACAGCCAAGCCATCGGCGCGCAGGCGCAGTGGCGATTTCTTCGTAGCGGAGGGCTAGCGGAGGGGAAGCACGGTCTATATCACTGCTCCTATTAACTCGGCCACTGCCTCCTCTAACCGTCCGGCATCCACTGCAGCTTGAACCGAGGCAGGAGAACAACGCTGACAAGCAGGGTCTTTTCTCGGCTTGAGGCTGCGACACCTGCTTCTCCGTGTCACCTCTTTCAGCAGAAGCGCGGAAGTGCACTGTATTACCTGGCACGAAATGTACCTGCAATGGCAGGGCACCTAGCCAAAATAACTGGAGTTCAATATTTTCCAAGCTTTTCGCCTGTAAAGAAATATAAAAAATAGAAAGTAACTTAAAAGTAACTTTTAAATGAGTACAAGTTACTTGAAAAAAGTATTTAAGTTAGCGTACTAAATACTGACGTTCGCAAGTATTTGCAAGTTACGCAAGTTACTCACAAAAGTATTTAAGATACAGTAGCAGGTAGAGTAGCTAAAGTTACGTACAAGTCTTGTCGGTCTATGGAGTTGGACGTGCGCCTAAGAGCAGCCCGTTGGTCTATAGGTGGGACATTACGCCTAGGTAGCCTGTTGGTCTATGGTCGGACATTACGCCTAGGTGGCCTGTTCATCTTGGGTCGGACATTACGCCTATATAGCCTGTTGTTCCATAAGTTGGACATTAAGCCTGGTAGCCTGTTGCTCTATTTTTTATTTATTCTTTATTCATGGTGGTCCTGCAGCGCCATCAGGCATTCTCATAAGGGGCGAATAAGCACGATACAAACATTTCAGCATTTGCGGCACAAGCAACTTCCCAAGACAAGACATTCCAGTCCTTAATAAATTTTACAAAAAACGAACTTTTGCCCAATTCCGTTCTGGTGCGAGGTTCTCCGTATTTTATGTATGCGATCATTTCTTTTGGGTATGTAATTTGGAGGTAATAAATAGGATGAGCTATTAATGCCTGTTGTATTATAATAGATACTGTATAAAAACTTCAGGCGCAAATTTTTTCGTCGTTGTGCCAATGGATATCATTCCTAACTCTTTAATCATGTTGGTGACACTCTCAAAACGGTCGTACCGCGTCAGGACAGAATCGAGCTGCACGATTCTGAATTGGCTCTAGTGCAACAACATGGTTTTGCTGTGAAGGGTCCCAGACGGTGCAGGCGTACTCCAAAACTGGTCCTACGTAGTTAAGATAGGCGAGCTCCTAAGTAGTTTTAGTGGACTTTTTTTAAATTTCGGTTCAAGAATTCAAGTGCTCGGCCGGCCCTCATTACAACATCGTCAATGTGAACGTTTCAAGTGCAGTCAGCTGATAGTGTGACACCTGAGATATTTAACTGCTTGGTTCTTGGGTACAACTTCCTCATTCAACTTATAACAAGTTTCAATTTTCGTCTTGGTTTTGCGGGTAAAACTAACATGGACACATTTTTTTTAACATTGAGCTTCATCTTTCACTTTTTGCACCATTGCTCTATTCGATTCAGGTCAGCCTGCAACCGTGTGGGACTCTCATCGTCTGTTATACATGTGTAAACGACACAATCATCTGCAAACAATCGTACTTTCGAATTCAGACCAATCATTAATATCATTAACAAATATCAAAAATAACAACGGTCCCAAAACAGAGCCTTGCGGAACGCCAGATGTAACCTCAATAAATTAGAAGTTTCACCATTCAAAATAACACATTGACGACGTGATGATAGATATGCTTTTATCCACTTAATGTATGGCAGTGTCTAGGTTTAGGAGCTCTAATTTGTGTAATAACAGTAAGTGTGATACTGTGTCAAATGTTCTTTTTTTATATGATCTAACAACACACAGTCAATCTTTCTGCCTCCGTCAACATTAGTAACCAAATCGTGATATAGCTCGGTTAGTTGTGTAGTGCATGAATATCCTTTTCGAAACCCGTGTTGTGACTCAAATAAAAAGTTATGAAAGTTAAGGTGATTCATGATGTTAGAGTATAAAACATGCTCCAGTAATTTACAACATATAGACGTTAGTGAAATCGGCCTGTAATTTGTAATTTCCCTTTTGGGCCCTTTCTTGGGCACAGGCACCACGTGTGCCACGTTCCAGTCATCTAGTAGTAAAGAAGCATCATTCAACGAATTATTACGTATTATAAAAAGGTATGGCGCAATTGTGTCTGCCACAACGTTTTAATATTCTCGGTGAGATTTCATCTGGGCCTAATGCTTGTTTCATCAATATTTTTTTAGAAGTCACAACACACCTCCTACACCAAGTTCAATTGGTGGCATTACGTCGAGTGAGTTGGAGTATCTATGATAGGACACATTTTCAGTAGGTAAAAACTGACTGAAAATATTTATTGAAGGCTTCTGCTTTCTGCTGATCATCCGTAATTGTTTCGTTATTAACCACGACATCTGCCATGCCTAGCTGATCATTGCCGCTTCGCCTCACATATTTCCAAAACTGTTTGTTATTAGTTTTTATCCCGTCATCCAGCCGTTGTAAATAATCTGCTTTTGATTGTCGTGCTGCAATCTTATACTTCAATGTGAGTTGTTCTAGCTTATCTTGGTTTTGTGCCGAGCTGTTTTTCTCATCCCGCGCGTACACACGCTTGCGCTTGTTTATCCGACGGAGCAGGCTACCGGTAATCCATGGTTTCTCTCTCTTTTTAGTTTCGATAAGTCTGTGCTAGGAACGTATTTTTCTTTGTTAAGCTGAGAATTTCCTGTTTAAATAAAACCCATGCATCATGCACTCTCATTCTCTCTGCAAGACATTCAAACAACATGAAATGATTATGTAGCTCGAAATTCATCCAATCAAAATCTCCCTTTTCGTAAAACAGCACCTTTCTATTTGTGCTAACATTTTGCGGGGAACCCGAAAGCCAAGAGTCGAAATAACAGCACTATGGTCACTAATACCAGGTATGGATATCGTGTTTTTTAACAACAGTTGGGTAATTAAAAAGAACAGGTCATGTGTGTTTGAGTTTTGTGTAGCTTCAAGGACATATTGCGTAAGAGCTAAGCTGTCCACCACGCACTTAAGATCAAGGTTCAGCGGACTCATGGTTCTACATGTACAGTGTTCATCGCTCCATGCCACATCTGGTAAATTAAAATCGCCATTAATCCCGACACAAATCACTGGATCGAAATGCTAGATACTACTTAGTGAAGCACCTCAATGATAGCAGGATCAGAGTTATGGGGCCTGGAGAACACTCACGCAGTGAAATGGTTATTATCAGGCAAACCAACACTACACCACAGTGATTCAACAGTATTACCTGGAACATCCAGTTGATAGCTTCTCAAGGATCTGTGCACCAGTATGAAAACCCCTCCTCTGTGATGACCTATGTTTTCTATAGGCGTTAAACGAGCTAGGAAATACCTCGTGATCTGATATAAAACCATCAAACCAATACTCTGCTTCCAAGGACTATATCAGCTTGCACAGAGCTAATCAATCCTGACAATTCTTCCACTTTATTCTTCACACTTCTGCAGTTCAATACCATAACTAAAACATTTCTCCGGTCAATATTGCTGGAAGTATTTGGACGTCAAGTACGTTTCAAAGCGACAACTTCCTCTTTTCCAGCATACCAAGTGAACAGGCTACCGTTGATTATCAGTTTGTCATAAGTTAAATTGACCTTATGTTTGGATCCCCCTCTTTAGTTTTCCCGTATGCCCAAAGATGACGACGTTTTTCCCTTACTTCCATAGAGTAGTCGTCAGATAAAGACAAAACAGAGCCTTTCAGCTTGTACGCGTTCCGCATGACTTCAGTTTTCGCGTTACGAGAAGGAAATTATTTGAGGAGCGCAAGTTTGTCTGCTTCTTGCACACGGCTTGCGGTGACGTCAGAACAACGCAGAGCTCTTATTGGCTGATAAAGAAAATGGTGGGTAGACGTGAAGGCATCTAGCATTGAGGTCTACCCACTATTCTTTCAAATCAAAGCCAATCAGAGCTCGGCGTCGTTCTGACGTCACCGCAACTCCTGCAAAAGAAGCAGACGACTCTTGCGCAAGAAGACAGACAAGCAGACGGTGTGGTGTCATGCGCCTGGAGGATGGTGGTATGTTGTCTTTATAAGCGAGGCTGGGGGAATAAATGTTCAGCTGAGTTTGAGGCCTGTGTCTGTGTTGTACTTTTTTCTTTTCTTTTTTTGTCCTACGTCTTGGGTTTTACAATGTTGAAGAAGGTACGCATCGGCCAAACAGGCCGTTGTGTAAACGATATATTGCGGGAACATGCGTCCTCCATGAAGTCATCACCGTCAGAAAACTTGGCGGTACATTGTGATAGGTGTGAGTGTACACCTGTTTTAATCGATACCGAGATTCTTGCAAAGCATCGTCAGAAGACGACTAGAGAGATTTCAGAAACACTCTTTATTTTAAAGTACAATGATAAGTGTGTCAGATCTCCCTCGATTTGTTTATATGACTGCAAACCTGCGTTTATCAGCATTTTTTCGACGAAATGGTTAGTTGATATGATGTGACGTACGTGATGTAGGTGTGACTGGATGTATGTAGAAACAACGGGGGGCCTCTTTTTTTTTCAGAAATTAAACAGTTCAAATTCAGCGCTCTGTGTGTGTAAACCTTCTTCATCCGCGTCGTTTTGTGCTGTTTTACCATTTTAAAAGGCAACACCAACTAGCCCAACTCACTACTGTGTACAGGCCTAGTTTTCCCTTCTTGTTGTTTCCCAAGCCGATCATAGTTTTTCAGTTGAAGATACCTTTACACCCAGATTGTTGTTGTTGTTTCAAAAATGTTTTCGATCTTTTTTCTTTTAGTTAAGCGTCGGTTTCAAACACGCCCTCGTCCAGTCCGTACACTATTTGATTACTTTGTCTCTTGTTGTCATCTAAACTATCAATTCTGGCGTTCAACGTCATGAATTGGTTACTGAGTTCTGATCAAACGTCTCACACGCTTCAAGCTTGGGAACAGAATACGAAATTGCTTCGACTTTAGTTTATATAAATGAGAGCCTGTCATTAATTTGCGTAATATGCTGCTCTAATCTCTCTTTCACTGAGTTTATGCTACAGTTCAAGGCCTTTTGGCCATCAAGAATTGCTTTCATCTGCTTCTCAGTCAGCTGACCGGGGTTTTCCTCTACACCACCGCTGAGTAAAAGGATAAGGATACAGAGCGAATCAAAACATGCCGTAACACACTCACACAACGCTCCCGGGAGAAACAAATCACACACCACCTCTATTTCCATCGTACAGACTCACCTTTTCCAGTTGGGAACCCTATGTTACGTACAAAGTGATGACGAAAGTGTGTGCGCTTTCGTGTTCCTCGAAAGATTTGAAGGGGATGAAGAGAAATATAGCACCGACATGCTTGCGGAGTTTCTTACCCGCCCTTGTGCACACACGCTGCTAGATAAACTTTGGGCCAAAATCGATACACCGAGGATTGGGCGAAATATCTGGCAGATCTCTATGTGGGCGTACGAGAAGGTCTTTATTAAATCTCAGGAAATGGAAAGATTGTGTTAGAAAATACCTTGGGACAAGGCAGGGGTGCACTGTCATTCGTAACTTCTAAAGTGAGTAGAAAGCTGGGAACTAAAGTGGTTAGAAGACACAATGTGCCATAGTTTTTTCAGCATCGTTAAAACAAGGGTAGCTATGTAAAATAGTCGATCGGGGAGAACGTGTTGCGTGTGATTGCGTCAAATAAGAAAAAAGTAAAACTGGTATTGATCCAACGGATGAGGTCGCTATAGACAGAATGTGTCCCAGCGGCATTCTTTGAAACTTGTGATGGATTTTGAGACTATTTATTTTCTATTTTAGTTTTTGTTTTGTTATACGGATAGAAACTGAGGGGAGGAGATGAGAACACGTGGTAACGTCAAAGCACCGCTCTCTGTTTGGGATGATGAGTGGGCAGGAACAAAGCTAGCTACCTTTGTCTCCCACTATGCGAACCAAATGCCGAAGGCTGGCGTCCGGCGTTAGATTGGGCATATGTGAAAGATTAAAACTGACTGTGTTTCTTAGATGACAAAAAGCGAGTAAAGGTGTATTTATATATTACCCGTTAGACTAAACATTGACAATGTGTAAGTAGAACAAAAATGCAATGTAAATAGAACAATAGAACAATCTTGTAATAGGAAGTAAAATGCTTCCCCTTAGTGCAGTGGTGAAGTAATAGGGCTCATAACCATAAGGTCGTGGGTTTCATTCTCGTCGGAGCGCGTTCTGCAGTGCGTGTTACAGATTTCGTAACGGTTTTCATGGTGTTCCGCCACACTTTCTTCGGGGATTCAAGCGCTGAAACACATTTTGTGTTAAAAAGAATACACCAAAACGGCTTGGTTTAACCACTCAGACACAGCAACGCCAACGGCGAAATACTCGACGATTGACTAGGTACACGGAAACCGGTTGACTTTGACTTCTGGATGGGGTGTTTTTGTTCTTGCACTGAAGGTGTGAGCTTAAGACTAGACAACGTATAGTGCACAGTGACGGCTAGAAGCGCAGGAAGGTAGAATCGGAAGCTATGTACTTTCACCGCTCAAAGTGCAATGCGCAGAATAAGCGCATTTCAAGCCATCGGCATTGCGCTAACAGGCTTTCTTCTGCTCCAAATAAAGTCATTCAGAATAAGCACACTCCCTTTTCATTCATTCATATGAGGTGGCCCTTTCACACCAAAGAAGAAGGTAATCAGACACTTTTCCTAGATTACAGCGTAACACCGCGTCCAGGAGAACCTCTTTATGAGTGCTAAACTGGGTCGATGATGCTTATGTGAGTCACGGTTTAAATCTCACTATCCCAATTCTCGTACCGGCGCGGTTGTAAACTCGATTGAACAAAGCGGGCCACCGTCCGTAGCGGAGGCAACCCGGCAAGCCTCCAAGCAAAGAACTGCCTCAGGAACCGACAAGAGCGAGCGCGGATGATTTAACGCTCTCAAACAAAGCTCTACTGACACCACAAAGGGTAGTTCTCGTAGTATACAAAGACAATATCCACTCTCAGGCCGTCAGTGGAGGTGTAAATGTGAGCCGACACCAAGGGACGGCAACGTCAATGACCATAACACTACAAACAACCGACAACAACTAAGACGGTCGCCGAAAGCGCACCGAACTGAGAGACGAATAATAGGTGACTGCCAAAGAACAACGTAAGAAAATGCAAGAAAGACAAAAGCCGGCAGGACGACGGCAGGAACCGCCGAATCTCCGTTTCGGGCGATTGGGCAGGCAGGGGGACGGCATACGACGAGACACAGCAGAGAGTGGATGAATAGGTGGCAGGAAAATCCTGACTCCCGTTCGAGCGCTAGTCTCTTGACGGTAGAAGAACAAGGGGAGGGGGGGGGGGGGGGGCGTATTTGGTCCATTGTATGACGTCAGCGGCAGACTGCGCGTCGGGGTATAAGGAGACTGCGTGACGAAGAGGAGGTCAGAAGGAGTCCGTAGCTCTTGTCGAGGACAGGTGTTGACGCCTGCTCGGGCGCTCGGAGGAAGGCGGCAGAGCTGTGCTCGTCGGCCGTGACGCCATGGCCTCGTCCAGGATATTTGTGGTGAGTTCGGGTCGCTGTTCGCGTTCACGTTCTGAAGGCTGGTTCACACATTTTCAACTGCTTACGACCGAGTGCGTCAAAACCACTTGTGATCTCTTGCGACGAGAGCACACACTGATGTCATCAATCGGTTAGCCAAAGAACACTTAAAATTTCCGTATATTTACTTTTTTTTTCGTGCATCTGTTCTTTCACTCTTGGCTCAAACAACGTTTGACAATGTCATTAACCACTATTTCTCATAAATAGTACGTCTACTTGATCTTGCTAATATCACAAAACCTTCGCTCTGGTGAAATGCAGTACCAGGGTCACCTTTATAGATGACGCCAGCGTACCAGTCTGTTTTCTCGTCACGTATGATATATCGCAAGAACTTGGTCGTAAGCGAACTCAAGTGTGTAAACGGTCCTTAACTCTTCCATGCTAATTTTCGAGATACATTTAGTAAGGCACCGTGTCTTATTTAGGTTCAAAGCTCATCGACTGTGAACAGAGGTGTAGCGAGCCACAAAATAGTATCAGTCAGCCGGTAGTCAGTGTAGCCCCCGCCTACGCGCGTGTTTGATTACTCTAATCGTAACCGATGAAGAGAGATGGATCCAGCCTCAAAACCGGAAGAAACCGGAAGAAACCCAAGTTATTGTCGGCACTATATTCACTGAGAACTTCAGAAACGCAGGGAGCGGCTTATGATATCCCCGGGACCAGTCACGCTCTATGAATCTGAAGATGTGAATGTCTTTAAAGTAAAAATCTCAAGCATGCCTACTCCACAAACTCTGAGAATACGTAAGGTCGTAAGTCTACGCCCTTATGGAACATAAACGCTCAGTTAACATTAACCAACCAGAAAGTATGATTAAAATTAAAGGTGCTGTCACGTACGCAATCTTAAAATATGCTGCTCCCGAAGTTGATCGATACATTCGAAAGATTGTTGCCTGAATAAGCGTTGTCGAATTGTGGTTGTATTTCGCCACATGTGTCCTTTTGTTGTATAAGTTTTCCTTGCAGCCCTGCCAAGATTAATGACATTCCCGTAAAAAATAACAAAATAAAAAATGCACTGCTTTTAGTGGTACCGACAAGCTGGCCAAAAGTCAACGGAGTGAATTGTAATTGAAGTTCCCTGGTTAAAAATGTACTTTCGAAATCCGGATTCGTTCATCCATAAGGTTTTTTCGTGGCAAATGCGCGAGGCATATACAACACAAAATTGCCAGTCTTGCGAAATGGGTTTGTAATCGCGTTTTTCAAAGTAATTTGCCACCAAAAAATATAATGTCAGATGCCCACGTCAGGATCAGTATAAAACATTCTCCTGGGGCAGCGTGCTATGCGCTCGAGATAAATGAACGAGAAAATGCGAATCTTACTTCTGTTTTTCATCGTACGAGCTGAGGCCTTAAGTTCGTCTGTATTTCCGTTTTTATGAAGCCTTTTTTTTTTCAGTTCACGTAAAACTTAAGCTACAGAACTCCTCATTTTTCCACATCATTTATGCCCGTAACATATTGTGTCGTTTATCTTTGCAGGGGAACAATAAATAAACGCCCATTTCGCTCAAATTCGCAAATAGGTCACATAATTTCACTCGATGAATGCTGGAGTCACTTTTTTTATTGAAATTTAATATTGTGGTTTGTTTCATCACGGTTCCAAATAAAAATCGCACAAATATATTAAAAAGTGTGTGTTTTAAATTATAGTGAAATATAAGAGACCATGAATATGCAAAAAAACATCTATACAGTGTCTCGATATTAGAGATGTAAACATGTGTGTAAAAAAGTGATTAGGAACAGTTACTTGAGTTATAAAGACAATTACAGTCTCACAGATATTTCTGGTTAGAGTATCAGTTACTCACAAAGGCAACTAAGTTGTCTTTCACTTTGTTTGCAAATATTCCCTAGCATCGAGAATTGCCTCGACAGTCAGGTAATATTTTCGTTTGTAACCTGAAAAAAATTATTGGCGCAGTTTCATTTAGTTTTTTTATTTATTATTTTACCCACAGGACACCGAGGCAATGCGGAGGGAGGTGGGAACTAATGAACCAAACAAAACGAGACACATTACATCCGATATTCAAATAACAAAAGAAGTGGTCGTTAGCGACAGTTACACGAAATAAAACGTAGTCAGTAATTTAAGTAGGCGTTAAAGACCAGAGGTTTCATTATCGTAAGCTATACAGTTAAATGATGCATAAAATGCGTCAAAGTGGCAAACTTGGACACCGATTTTGTGGCGATAAACAAGGCGTGCTGAAAAAGATAGTAGCGAGATAATTACATATGCTTTTTACTCGATGATTATGGTTAGTAACTGAACTTGTAAATAATAATAAAACGTTAAATGCCTTAATTAGTTACTTCGCAGCTCTGCTCGCCAGATAGCACTTGGTGACCGGTAAAACTCGTCTCAGGAATCTTGTTATCCGTCGCATGAACGTAACGCCCAAATGAGATGTATTATAAAACAGAGCGCACTAAAAGAAACAGGTACCAAATGAAGGTACGTACGTCAGACGTATACGGGCCTTCCTTCGGTCCACGTTTTTTGTGTGAAGTTTGTTTTATATGAATCAGTTTCGACTACCCCACTTTTCAACACTTCCGTAAAGATGCAGTTTGAGACGTGGTTGTAGATAATCATTAATGGTGTACGAGCCATTTTTGACACATTTAGAATTCCGGAGCGTGTTGTTGAATCTCGAGACGTGGAAACACGAGCGTGGTTACTAATAAAGTTATTATTAAAAAAAACTCAGAGTAAAAGTGTTTGTTTACATTCATCAGAAAAACAGCTTCGCCACGGATCGATAGGTGACAGGTTCTTGCCATATGAAGTGGAATTCGACGATGTATTTGCATCGCTTGCAGCGCATATGACTGTGGAACAAAACACGATGCGGAAGTAAATATAGGAAAGAAATAAGCTGAACGTTAAGAAAGAGAGCCTATACGGGAATTGGAAGTAAATATTCATACTTTATTTCTAACGTGTGCCACTAAGCTGACTTCTAGCTCACCTCACCTCTCTTGTCAATCGTTAGAGTTTAGATTCAACCAAAATAACAAGTGCCGGCTCCCAATTTTTCAGTTGGGCAGCTCTCGAACGCATGACAAAGTTATTTGCGACTTTTCTTTCACCCTTTGAAAATTAACGTATTGCAGCGTTTATTTTATAAAGTAATTCTATTTCTCAGTTTCATTTTCAATAACAGGGGTTTCTTATTTGCTAAAAAAACAATTGACGCCTATCTTTTCAAGTAAAAGCTTCCTTGTTTGTTTGTTCTTTCACCCTTTGAAAATTACCGTATTGCAGCGTTTATTTTTATAAAGTAATTCTATTTCTCAGTTTCATTTTCAATAACAGGGGTTTATTATTTGCTAAAAAAACAATTGACGCCTACCTTTTCAAGTAAAAGCTTCCTTGTTTGTTTGTTAATTTTTTAATAAAACAAGAATTGAAAAAAAATTATTTGGGTGTGTGTAAATTTATACAGCCTAGAACTTAGTCTGCCTCAACAGGCGACTTGTCCTCCCATCTATAAATGAGAGATTTAGTCAGTGCAGTACAACCGCTAGCCTGGGGTCTTCAACGTGCACCACGCAGTAGTGATACACGACCGCACGCCGGTACGATGCTCATCCAGATCGAAACGGGCAGGGGTGAGGATTGAACCCAGGATCCCTGGATTTAGCAGCGCTGGCTTCCGCTCCACGTGCTCTGAGCTGGTGTGCGCTAACCCACTCAACCGCAAATCCCCCCCCCCCCAAAAAAAAAAAAATTATAATTTATGAATTATGCGATTTTTATCTGACCGGCACTAAGCTAAGTATACCCTCAGCTTAATATCATATAGTTTGAAATAAATTTTATACCTTATGACTAGGGCTGGGCGGCGATTAAAAATTTTAACCCGATTAATCGCCACCCTTTAATCGATTAATTAATCGATTAATCGGTTGCGTTAATTTTTATAAATAATATATTAAAAATAATGCAACAACTCGTCTTGCCTTTGAAGACTTATTTTACTCTCTTTTACACGGCGCAAAGGACATTTAGAATTGAGGATACATAAAGTTCAACAATTCAAAGACTCACATATTTTGCTCCAGCTCCGAAGACAAAAAGTTTGTCCACATTCTTCAACAGGAAGACAAGAAGTCAGAGCTTGGTGATGCTTTCTTCTTTATCAGAGAAAGGAACCTCGATGAGTTGATTGTTGTCTGCGTTTTGGCGGATTGTCCTTGCTGCAGCGGCGTACATGGGTGCTTCGCTCGTAGGTGATACTGAAGCGAACTTACGCTTCCACTGTGCGAAAACGGCTTTTTGCAGATGATCCAGTGAACTTCCTTCGAGTTCAAAGCTTCACCGCTGGAGTTTACTTTAAACTCAAACTTTCCAGCGAGATTATCTTTCATAATCCTTAAGTCGTCTATGTTTATGGGCCGAATACTGGAACAAGTAACCATGGCGTTGTTAGCTTCCCAGCTTGTTTTTCTGCTTGTTTGTCTTGCCTGGGCAGGATGTGTAATAGATCCTCAACACGTGAAGTTTCGCGGTCATAAAGGGATCAATTTCGGGCCCGGCTTGTTCGTCTTGCCTCGGCAGAACTGTAATGTATATCCTCGGACACGTGATGCTTCGCGAGCGCGAGCATTGAACCTTGCTCATAGCACCTGGCTGGGAACGGACTTTTTTTGAGTACCGATTAAAAAACCGATTAACCGGTTAAAAAATTTGATCGCGATTAAAGCCTTAATCGATTAATCGGAAGGTTAATCGATCAATTGCCCAGCCCTACTTATGACTTATGTGCTTTTAAACTATATGATATTAAGCTGAAGTTATATTTAGCCTGGTGCCGGTCAGATATAGACAGTAAGATACGTAAGTTAAGCTTATTATTTAGTTTATGGCGCGCGAGTCGGATTTAACTTCGCTAACAACTTTTCAGCGAACTTGGCATCAGAAAAAAATGCTAGGTTTTAGATTATTTATGTGTGATGACCGGTAGTTAACAACACACACCAAAAGGGTAATATAAAAAAAAATATATATATATACTTTTTTTTTAATTTCCAGATTTCGTATTATTATTTATATTTATATATATATACACACTTTATTTTTCACAGTTGCGCGAAGAAAGGTGGTGGCAGTAGGTCGATCATACGAAAAGGAGTTCGAGACGTATGTCACGCACCAATTGCGAACAGGTTCCCGATTGAAGCCTCTCACTTTGTCTTGCTTCGTGTTAACCTAGTTCCACCGCAGGGTTCTCCCGTTCATCGAAGCGGATCGAGGCAACACAACTCTGCGTGATGAAAGGAAGCCCAAAATTACGCGTGTCCATACCGGCGCAGTCATTCGACCGAAACCCCGACAGTGGAGACCGGCATGTATACGACCAAAAAAAAAGAATGGAATAAGCGCAATGTTTTATATATATATATATATATATATATAGAAACCCTTGGTGAAAACAGCAACAACGGACGGTTTATTCTTCGAAGTTTCGGCCGGAGTCTGGCCTTCGTCCTTAGAAACCTAGGAAACACAAACCGGAGCGAAAAACACTCACAGGTTACTCTTTCGGCACGCCTGAAATAAAACAGAAAATGCTTGCCTGATATGCGGTGTCTTGTGAGCTCAGAGAAAAGCTACAGTCTCTAGGATATATTCAAACTCCGCACCTCCAGGAACATATTTTTTTCTATTTTTCTTCTTTTGCGACGCTGATTTTCCTGTCGAGTCGCAATCCGAATTCTTACAGCAGTGTCCCACATGAAGCAACATGGGCCTATCAAGACATGGCTCGACAAAATTTCTAGAGTGATTTATATAACTTTAAAAATTATTTCTAAAAACACTTGGGTGATTATTGTATTAAGAATGGTGAACGGCGTACCTAAACGCATTCCAGAACGCAATGCAAAGACTGTCAGTCTGGACATTGTGTAATTAGTGTTTAGGAAGGCCAAAAACAAACTATGGTCACTGAGAGCATCCTAATATTTATCCGTAGCCAATCAAATTGCGTAATTGGCCGATAAGGACGCAGAATAACGAATCACGACGTCCCAGAAACTTTCCGGTTTGGGTCAGCGTCTTTCGTAAACTACCCGTTCCGAGGCCGTCGGCGAGCCTTTGCCCCTTCTCTCCCCCATCTCCCGAATTCTCTCCTCCGCCTCTGCTCTTATTTCTCCCCTTTCCCTAAGAAGTGTTGTGGAACCGATAATCGTACACGCTTGAAAATAACCGATGTATTGAGTTGAAAGTGTGTCCCCGTCTGTGTCTCGTCCTCTTCATTTGTTTTTTTTTTTGCTAGTATATTAAGTTTTGTTTTGCGTTTCTTAAACTGTCAGTGACAATGTCTTGTGTAGGTTAGAGGCACTGCTGGCTTTGACTAAGGTTTTGGTTCCCTCTCAGAGGTGACAAGCGCCCAGAGTATTTCCAGGTTACTTGCAGGCTATTTGTTTGGATTGCCAACTATTAAAAAGAAGAATATCTTCAGCTGCCGTGGCGTGAATAGCAAAGCGGACCCGAAGGGAGTCCGATGAGTGGATAAACGTCTTATAAAAATAAATAATATTATTATTGAAGGAGGGGGGAGGAGGAGGGAAGGGGATGATGGAGGGGGAGGAGGAGGAGGACGAGATGAGGAAGAGGAGGAGGAGTACGGGAGGAGTAGATGAGGAGCGGGAAGGAGAGGGCACGAATGAGAAGGAGGGGCATACCGTCCCCTCCGTACCCTCCCCTCCTCCTCAAGAGCTGAGCTCTAATTCGGCATTTTAGGGAGCTGTAAACGTCTTTTTATTTTAATATTATTATTATTATTATATAAGACGGCTAACTGACTCATTAAATTCTCATTACGAGCTTAACCGTCCGGTTTTACTTACAGGTTTCCGTGTAGTCATTAAACGACAGCACCAAATATTTTTTTTTTCATTGCTGAAAAACCAGTATTTTTGGATAATTATCGATCCCTTTTAGTTTCGTCCTACTTGGGCACAAAGCTGTGCGTCGAAGAAGTATCGCAAGCAGCATACTGCCATGTTCACGTTGTATGCACGCGGACTCGTCATTTTGTTAGCTAGGAGCAAAAACAATGCGCACTCGGAAACGAGGTTTTCTGCGCAATGTTGTGTGACCTCACAACTTGGAAATGGACTCTACGATTCCTCATTTCAGTCCAAGAGCTGCGATAATTGAATAGCTGACAACTGTGCATAGACGCCTAAATTGAGTGCGTGTTCTCATTTTCCTAAAGCATAAAGCGACGACCACAGTCGTTTACAAAAGGAGCTCTGCTACTGACGAAGCCAGAAAAAAATATTTAACAGAAAATCAAGTCTGTATTACACATAACGAAACGTTACAACTCCTCGTGTCTAACTTAATGACACAACGTAAACTTCGTTCTCTGGTCGAGTTTCGTTTTAATTGAGGGGGTTGTTATTCTTCAGGTTCTTTCCGTAGATTACCGCGATTGACGTTGAGGCGTTCTGTAGGGAACAAATGCTAAGGATATTTCTAGAGCGTGACACATTGTGCAGCAAAAATGATGGCTAGATGTGTTCGTCGTGAGTCTCCTTCCTTGTCACGGTGCTTCATGGCACACGCTTGAGCTAGAGCTGAAAATAAAAATAGAATTAGAAGTTTAGTAGGCTGACTCACGGCCTAAGTCTTTAATTAATACATGCTACACAGCGCTGGTTGTCTACTGCAATATCCACTATACAAGCGCACAGCTTAGCGCTGCAAAATTCCTTGTTTTTAATAACAGTAGTATAAAAAAATTGAAAGCCGTTTACAACTCCCTGTAACGCCGAATTAGAGCGCAGCTCTTGAGGAGGAGGAGGGAAGGGTACTGAGGGAGAAGGTGGAAAGTCCCCTCACTACTAACAGGAGTGTGGATCGACGTGTGCTCTGTGTTGTACGGAACGGCGTTCCTGGAACACGTTCCTTTAAGAAGGAACGAAGGAACGCCGCCGTTTCATTTTACATCGGTGGAACTGGAACGGGAACTCGTTACATTTTTACTGGAGTGGACAAATAACGACGTTCCTTTTTTCGTTCAGTGGGGTAATTTTTATTTTATTTCTAAGAGGGAAATTTTAGAAGTATAAAAACTATGTTTTTACGAACATACTTTTTTTAACTAGCTAACTTTTTGACTACTTATCTTAGAGTTTATTTTGTCCTCACTTGGTAACAGTCGGGTGCAGGAGAGCTGAGTGGACATCGATTCTTTTTGAGTGCCCGAGACTACGGTACAAAAAGCATAACTTTTAGTCGAAGGAAAAGACAGAAAAACAGAAGTTTTAAACTCAGCTACTTTCTTTGACTCTACGGTTCCTCATACACCCAGAAATCTAAGGCCGACTACAGCCATCACTGAACTTCCACAAAAGAGACCTAGAGTTAAACCAAAAGAATCGTTACGTGACATCGAACGCACCCTTGTATCCCGAACATTTGTCACTTAAAAGATACACAAAAATTAACCTTATTCCTACTCCCCGTTGTCCTCCACCTTCAAACCGAACAACGAATACAACCTTCACGAAGAAGGACTCGTGGTTTTCAAGACTGACCTTCCAAAAGTTCTACACTCTCCTGTCACTAGTACGTTTTGCGGACCGCAATATCGAGGAGCAACAGTCGTCAAGTTCGAACAACGGACTTTGTTAGGTTGAAACATGGGAGGTTGTTGTAAAACGCTTGTGCAATGTAGGGTAACAGTACATTTGGCTTGTCTAAATCGTTCACTACAAACATAAATATGGTTAAAAGCTGAGATTTTTAAACTTGAATATATCAACAAATAAAACCTTGATTCCGCTTGTTTTCTTCTCCTGGTGCCCTTCCATCACGAAAAGTAAATTTGTATGTTCCCATTTGATCGGATATATAAACTAAACGTTCCTTGATCTAATTAAATATGGTAATCAGCAAACTACGAAAGTACCGTATATGTAACGATACGTTCCATTTTTTTTAACTGTAACGGGAAGAAGTTCCTTTTTCACTGATGGAACTTGTAACGAGAACGCGTTCCAAAAATCAAAAAAAAAACAAGCCTTCATTCCTTTTTTTTTTTTTGTTTGAGGAACGTGTACAACAATGCGTGTGCTTAACGCAAGTCGCAGAAAATGCACATCTTTGGTGAGAGCATCGCGTGTAGATTTGGCGGGTATTTAGCGGGGCAATGGTTTCCCCTAAATTTAGCGGGGAAATGTTTTCCGCTAAATTTAGCGAGAAATTTTTTCACTAAATTTAGCGGAGAAATATTTTCCTCTAAATTTAGAGGAAATTATTTTTGCTAAATTTAGCGGGGAATTTAGCGTCATCGTCATCGTCACTGATGACGTCATCAGTGACAATGACGATGACGTCATTGTAATGACGTCATCGTCATCGTCATCGCGCGGTTACGCTGTCGGCGACACCGACGCTGTTCAAACCGGAAACAAGCGCCTAAGAGCTGCGCTCTAAAAATTTTAATGTCTTGAGTTTGTGCCGTGTTCATCATCTAAACCGCATACTACCGTTTATACGTATATTAGTTATTGAGATTACTTTCCCCGAACACTTCTGACTAAGTGTCTCGGGTACTTTGTTTTTCGAATTTTAGCTTAGGATTTTCACTCTATCCGATATTTGCCATCTTTTATGCCTGTGTGATGTATCATATACCTTGTGCCCCACTTTTTTTATATAGGATCCCTACAGCCCACGTTAATATCTTCCGTGCGGTTGTGAATGTGCACTTTAGTTTTGCACCCTATTTGCACTCTCGTGCTACATCGTTTGGAGCTTGATCGGCTGCCGAAGAATAATCAAGTAGACAAATTAGTATTTCGTTTATCTGTCAAGCTAAATACCAGATTCCTAGCGGATACAGTTGGCACCTTTTTATAAGCTATGTTGTTGTTTTTTTCCTCAACCTTTTTTTAGAATGTTAGTGCAATTGCGCATTTAGTCCCACCTGAAATGTTGATAAAAGATATCGGTGAAGACCCACCTATTATAGAAAGTCTTAGGTTGCGTAACCGCATTAACGACGACCTTCCAGTGTCCTAATAATATTTTGTCAGTTTTGAGTATCGACAAAGGCTACATCCAACATCTATTATATAAATTGGTATATATATATATATATATATATATATATATATATATATGTATATTCTTTCCTCAATCCTGTGTGTGAGATTTAATTGATTGTTGTTGTTGTTGTTGTTGTTGTTTGAGGGAAATGGCAGCTACGGGTGCGCAAATGCGAGGGTGGAATGTATCCAAAGTATGTTCATCTTACCTCAATCTACGCACCCACAACTGACCGCGTAAACTACTGTAACCAAGGTGCCACTTCGAAGTGCGAATAATAAATACAACTAAACGCGACAACGTTTTGGCCTCCCAGTGTCGCGCTACGTGAGTGATCATTGATAAATATGGCTATGAATACAAAGTTCTCTCAGGTTCTGCTATTACGCATTCGTTAGGATATTAATACTATTACTCAATAACCATTACACGTACTCCTCAGTAGCGTGTGGACAATTACTTGTTTGAGCCTATCAATATATTAGTGCTAGCAATTTGTGCAGGCTCCCGAAACCTTTTACTCGTCAGCACACACTTCGCCTCTCTGTTTCTTAAACAGAATCTAGCTGATATTTACTGAATTACATGTCGACCTATCGGTGAGTTATGAACATCTAAAACTCCCTATCCTTATACGTTTCCATATTTGCGTACATGTTTTGATTTACAAATCTGAGTTGGAGTTTGAGCTATACCATTAGTAAAAATTCGTGTTCATTTGACTACGATATTAGGACGGATGAGGCTCTATTATGTATTGGCCTGTCTTATCTCATTTTCGGCTTCTCGTCTTTTGGGAAATGAATCTCCAGAGTTCCTTTCCCCAAGCAGGGTCTGCTTGTGCAGTCAGCCATCATCTTGTGCCAGAATGTTGCCGAGCCCTCAAGGGCAACATCACTGAGATCCTCGTTGTGGAAGCAGCTGCGCTGCCACCCAACAGGACATTGCCAAGGCTGCCAGCGGTCATCATCATCATAATCACCAAGGCTACGGAAGACATCGACATCACGGAGGGCATCGTGGCCACGGGAACTATGGAGGGGGCCACAGGCACCACGGTAGTGACTACCGACACCACCACGGCGGCTACGGAAGCGGGGCTATCGCCGAGGAGGTCACAACTACAGAAACTACAACAACAATCATCATGGCCGCCACAATTACGGAGGTTACGGTGGCCGCCACCACGGTTCCGACAACTATGGGGGCTATGGAAGACACGGGGGCCGCTACAGTGGAGATCATTACAAGAATAGGGGACACCGCAGTCACGGCTACAAGAACGTCTACCACAAGGAAGAGTACGGAGACCACAAGACTTACTACGACGACTATCATGAAGGGGACCGCCAAAAGTACTACAACGATCACCATAACTATCGCGATCACCACGGTGGCCGAGAAAACCATGGAAATCACCACAACCAATACTATGGAAAGCAGAGACACGGGGATGACCATAATCGACACGGGCACGGGTACTACAGCAGGCATCACGGCTCCCACGAAGGCCACGGAAATCGTTACCACAGAGGCGGACATCGGATACAAGCAGGGTGGCGGAGACTACCATACTGGGGGAAAAGACATCACGGAATCATGGCCACCGAAGCCACGGACATGGTCACTACGCTGGCGCTAGTGATCAAGTCAAGGTGTCCATGAACGATAGATCCACAGATTCAGCCAAATTTAGAGAAACAACAACCAGCTGTGTTCTGGTGGACATGGTAGCCTTAGTTCATTTACCTGTTGTGCACATGACCCAAGATTAATTGCTCTCACATGTATCTTTTCAGACAGACACTATAACACAATGTGAAGAGAGTGGATGGATACTACACGAGTGCTGGACATTTTATACTCATGGATAGAGGAAGTAAAAGGAACTGGTGTCCTATAAAATTCCTATTTGTTGCATAACAATATTTGCCTAATGTCATTTATTGCAGCATGAGCCAGCTTAAAAGGTAAGGGTTTGTTCATAAAAAGTTGCATGTTGTAGAGCGCAGTAGAAGTAACAAACGTGCCCGCGTGTTTTGTTTGAACAACTGCTATGTTGCAAGAACTGACGTTGCGAAGATGACGTAATTGTACTATGCCACGCAATCATATATCATTCCGCCCATGTTTCTATCCAGCAGGCAGGGAGTAATCGGGCTCTTCTTCTGGCACTCCTAGGTCCATTTGGGTCTGTGCCTTTCTCTCTTCCTATTCTGCCCCGTCTCCACTGGTGGAGGGCAACGTGAATGCCACTCGGCAACTGGAGCTCGGGCAGCCGACCTCGGTGAACAGTCCAGACCTGAAACCTGCTGCAACAGGACGTGACGGAGGACACCACGGTGGCTACGGAGCCACAAGAACCACCGGGGCCACCACTCTCACGGTCGCTACGGCGGTGACTACAGGCATCACGCAGAAACGACTACGACAACTACCATGGACGACATGGTCGGCACGGGCACCAGAACCACGGGCACGGTTACAACCGCTACAATAATGATCATCACGGAAAATATGGCCACGGTGCCTCACGGAGGCAAGCATTATGGCAGCGATCACTACGGCGGCCACGGTCACCATGGCGGAAAATACGGCAGCGACCACTACAAGAGCCGAGGTCACAAGAACTACGGTCACAAGAACGTGTACCATAAAGAAGACTCAGCGCATCACAGTAGGTACTACGACGACTACCACGACGGGGACAACAAAAGAAGTAACAACCAACACCGCGACTACCACGATCACCATAACGGAGGCGACACCACGGCCACCATCACAAACAACATCACGGCCAGCATAAACAGGGTGACGATTACCACCAGCACGGCTACGGCCAGTAGCAAGAACCACCACGGACAGCACGGAGGGCATGGCCACAACCGATTACCGTGGGGAGGTGGGCACAAGTACGGAGGTGGAGGATACCATAGGGGCTCTTCATGACCTACAGGGCCACAAGCAGCACGGTGGAGGACACGGCGGCGGCCACGGAGGAGTGGTACACGGAGGTGGCTACGCTGGCTAACCGTCAACCAGTCTACGTCATGGTCCCGGCCTACGAAGACAAGTCTCGTCGCAAAGTTCCGTTGACCAACAGTGTCTTCTAAGAATTGTTCTGGCTGTGCTTCTTCCTCGCAGACTGTATGTTTCTTAGGACTGATGTGGCGACATGGTGAATCTTCCATGACAGCGCAATGAATCTCGCGACGAGACTTCTCGAGGTTCATTCGTGCAGCGTTTTCAACCGATAAGTTGGACTTCCACCAAAATGCCAGCTATTAAAGGGCTCTTAAGATGGCATAAAGTTATTCTAGGGCAAATAAACGTCCCGAACTTATAAGTACGAACAATAATGGTGTCTATTGCCATGTGTTTTCGAAAATTAAAGAAACGCTTGACAAATCGAGAGTTGAACAGCGACAAAACGAAGTCTGATTCTGCGCAACATTAGTGAGTAAATGCTAGTAGAACTTCGTGCATGAACTTACAATACAAATGTGCGTCTGCCGCAAAACGGACAACCCAAATTTAATATGAAAAACAAACATATTCGGGTGTTTGCAATCTCACACAGATCAGACAATACAGTTTTCTACTAAACAAAAAGAAAGTACAGAAAATTATAGTTGTAAATAAATAAATCCTCATACCTACAGACAACAGCGACTTTCAATATGCAGCCCGTCTGCGTCTGAAATAGAGAAGGATTTACCGATAACCCATTACACACACGAAAAACAGGGCTGAAATGTCCCGACAGCATTCGGGATAGCTTCCGAGGATGCACGGCAAAGGATTCTCTTATCTTCTCCTCGCTTCTCAGCGCCGTCGTGGATCGGAGCACTGCTTGTTGGGATCCGCACGTCTCATCGAATCCGGACGGACGCGAGTCCGGGCAGCGCAACTCCTGGGAGGAAACGTCCCCTTGAAAATCACACACCAAGACACGAGAGGCGCCTTTCTTGCGTGGGTGCCTAACAACTCTCTCTTTGTCTTTATCTCTCTCTCTCTCTCTCGCTATGCTTTCTTTGCTTTCCGTCACTATCTTTTTGTTTCACGAAACGTGCGTCTGTGTCAAGTCACTCGAGCGTGGTTAATGCATCCTCTAAGCCACCATGGCGAGAACGACGCACGTCGTTTGTGATTTGGTTGGTTTTGTAACCTGGGCACAGTCAAAGCGAACAAGAGCTCTCTTTTCCCGTCGTTTATTCTTCGAGAGACATCATCCGTATAGCTTTCTCTCTCTGTAGTGAAATAAAAAAAAACACGATAATTTTATTTCCTCGAGTAAACGCGATAGACGGATCCAATGTTTGGATTCCACTGTTCTTATCCTGGATAGAGAGCTTTCGCTTGAGGTTGCTGTGGCTCCCTTTTTCTTCCGCAAACGACTTAATGTTTCTTTTTTTTTGTGAGATTTCAGCATCACGGTTGCCAAGAAAGCAAAGGAATAAAGCACATATTTTGAAGTTCGATGACAGTCAGAACGAATGTGTATAAATGTCTGGCTTTTGTATGCAGAACCTTACATAAGCTGCACGATTTAGCAGCTGAGACGCAAGTTTGATTTGATGTTTGATTGTCAACGCAGTACATAATGCAGCAAGCAGTTGTTCATAGAAGCTTTTACACTTGGCCTTTATTACGTATTTTTTTATTTATTTAAAAAAGTTATTTATATTAAAACACAAAGCTAAGGGCAGTCCCAGAAATAAAACAAACGCATTTTTTAACCAAAGGTGTAGAATCAATTGAAAGCAGACATAAGTATCCACAGCTCCTTAATTACACTTTTAAAGCTGAGGAGAATAGTATTTAGAACCGACCCAGCATTGTTGTAGAGTGAAGCACCAGTCAATATAGTATTTCAGGCAACAGGAGGCCTGATGGCGCTACTACGCATGTTCCCAGACTTTACTTTCGGTATTTTTTTCGATTGGACAAAACATTGTATGACAATCCATCAGCTTCCAGTAACTACAACGTCCACCGAACGCAGACGATCTTATCACTGCGTCTCTCTCACGAGAAAGCGCCAAAAGCGTCTCTTCGGAAAAAGTCCGGCCTGGCAGGAGCTCAGGTGGCCGAGGCACCTTCGTTGTGCCCAGCTCGCCTTCCCATATACAGCACCTATCGAGAATAATTAGTTTCTTTCCTATAAAAGGCCACTTCGGTTTTTCAGTGAAAGGTAGCGTTTGCAACTTTAGCCAAGTAGATTGCATTGACCAACCAAAATATGAAGCTGTTCAGTGAAGGCCCGTTCACACACTTGTAACATTTTAGGACCGAGTGTCTTAATACCTTAGGTCCAGAGAACACACTGGCATGCTGGCGCCATCTATGCGGTAATCCTGGAACTGCAGTTCACTAGAACGAAGGTTCTGTGGTATTTGCGAGGTCAAATATGTACTACCTATGAGAAATCGTCGTTTATAGCATTGACAAAAGCTTTTCAGACCAGAGAAAAAAATGATGCACGAAAAAATAGGAAATATACGGAACCGCCATCTGTTTAACGCAGACTTGGGAAGTAATCCGTTATATATAAACAATTTTCCAATTGCAACGTTATTTTTTGTGGCAGTAATTTGTAATTCAATTTCGCTACAAATATTGTTAATTAATTACTTTAATTACTCGTTGCTTTTAAAAAAAATATGCCCATAATACACAAACTGAGCGACACGGTGTGCGACCACCCACTCGACCAAAGCTCAAAACGAGCGCACATGCATTTTTCAGTACAGCATGCATGCAACCATACTCCGTCCATGCATAAGCTGACAACAGCGCGTCAAAGCTAAAGACACGAGACCGCAGATTCGAGATGTTGCGCCCACGCTTGCAAAGGCCCGTTTCAAAGGGAGCTTTGGTAGATCGGTTCGCTCACCTCTGAATCTCCTAGCGGAGTGCAGACGCTGCTACTGAGCATGCGCACCGCTAGCTTTGTCTACGCAGAATTCCATGGATCATTCCCGGTCGCCGTAAGCTAGCGGAATGGCTTCGTCATCCTACTAGCATATCACTTACCAAAAGAAACAAAAAATGGTTTCTATTGATAATGATACGGGAAAAGCAACGTGAAAGTAACTTGTAACGTATCGAATAAAGTAATTCGTTATTTATCAGCGAAAGTAATTTGTGACGGATGTAGTTGCACTTGCATTTGCATTGCATTTGAGGCTCGGAAATTTGTAGTTGTAATCCATTACATTTTTCAAGTAACGGGCATTTAAGTCTGGTTCCACGGCTCCAAGATAGGTTGGTGCCAGTGTGTTCTCTCGTCGTAAGAGGTTTTAAGCGGTTTGAAGGCACGCTGTCCTAAGAAGTAACAAGTGTGTGAACGGGTCTTTTCGAGTCCCGTGTCATGGAGAAAGGCTATGACACATGCTAGGTAAAACATAAAGCTGTAGGGTGAGAGCAGAAGAAGATTAACGAAGGGGCACATATAAGCACGGGAAATGATGTGAGCCTCTCGGGGTAGCACTTTCTAAAGTCTAAACCCGTGTTTAGGGCTACTCAGCGTGATTAATATGAAGGCATAATGCACAATCTATCGCATTCATTTGAACAATTCCATATTTTGTGTATTAGTCGATATTTACGTGCGTAATGTTAAGTTCATCATCCGTTCTTCTTTGACCAAATATTTTACGCTCCTAAGCCTCCGAGGTTAGGACACAGGTTTCACACATAGACTGAGCAGCAGCCGTATATTTAAGCACCGCCCTCTCGTTTCTGTACGAAGGAATCGCTCGAACTGCGTATAATTAAATTCATTCTGCTGCAAGGGCTGGGCAAAATACATGCGAGATTGTATAGAAAGGCTTACATAAAATTTGTGTGCATAAGGTAATTTTAAGGCAAACCAAAAATGCACGTTGAAAAACACTATGCAAATATAAAATGAAAGTAGCAAATAAAATAATTCCATCACGCGCTCTTAAAACTATATTTCGCTTTGATCAATGCAGCCTGCGCACGATTAAATGCATTGAATAAAAATATAAATAGATTAAAGCGTAGAAGACCTCTCTTATTAAAAACGTCTCCTTTCAGCTCCAGGGCAAAAGCAAATATCAAAAATGAGTGTAATGTGTGATAGATCTACATTCTTCCTAATTCGAATAGCGAGAATGGAAATCTATCACACACACCACACGTGAGTCACTGAATTGGAAAGATGGCGGATTACTCAAGCATGCCTGTTTTTATCCGAAGGTCATCTCCATGGTTTCTTCTCCACTCCTTCGTTCTAAATTTGACTTGCGAGGATATTTAATTTATCTTCTAAGAAAAAAGTATAAGTGGTAATCTACGTTCGAGCGCGTTAGCAAAAAGGTGCGAAGTCCTCCAATTTTTTAAACCCTGTCGAAACGACCTTTGCAAGCAATTAAGTCGAAGGAAACTGTCAGGTAAGTCGTGACCGATATCAATAAAGCCGAGCGAGGACGAATCTTCCAAGGTTTAAATGCGATATCGGACAGATGAGAGTTGAAATACGGTTAGGTATAGTGCGCATAAGCAATTTTTCAGCGGTTGCTGAATTTTTGTCGCCATTCCTTGGGCTCCGACTGCCCGCTGTTGCTGAGTGCACACTGATTTCGAAATTGGTTGTAGATTCAGCGCCCGTCGCTCCGCTGCACAAGTTGGGAGTGAGCACTGCTCATAAAATTGTCACCTGGTTGGTCACTTACACTTTCGGAAAAGCAAGTTCCCACTGACTTTTCTGGTGTCTAGAGCTGAGTGCAAAATTCAATTGACCTCTATAGTATATGGCTTTCACTGACGTCACGGCAGCGACAATAGCGATGGCCCGTCTGCTTAGTGCGTACCTTGTCCAGCATACAGTTCGCACCATCGAATTTGTTTCGTTCTCGCCAAGAACAAATATGAATGAATATCAACATAATACGGTGATGTCAAGGGGCAATTTATGTATTGTTCGATTGCCTAATTAAAAACTTCATCACTAAACAAAACGAAAGCATTTCACAAGGTTTGTAATGTTATGGTCCACGCGTTCTCTAACAAATGCCATCATCATTCCTAGCCAACAAGTTCAAGAGGCTGTCCGCGGCTAAAGTGAACGCCAAGATCAGCATTCACTCGGCAACAGTTGAGTGCCCTGGGAGCAGCTAAGCCAAACATCGGAAAGCCACTTAAATGTCCCGCATGTGCATATTGCCGGAGCTGAGTATCGCACAGGTTCTTAAACAACACATGCTCACCCCGCGTTTACCGTATCACTGGTGGCAGTAGTATATACATGTTAACAAAAACAACCATCTGATCATGGAGGTTCTAACACACTAAGGGAACCTTTGTACCAGTTTTAAGCGTGAAACTTACGGGAACAAAAACCGCCTTGCGTCGCGCCGCGGAACCGCGTTACCATAGGAACCGTAGCCGACGCTGTGAGGTGGCGACGCGGCATTCAGCCACGTCATATAGACGTATATACATATAGACGAAATAAACGGATTTTGATCATGGCGTCCGCGGCGGGAACTATGGTTACACTGCGCCGGGGCGAGACGCAACGCAGTGTTTATTTGCATGTGTTTTACGCTTTCGTGAGTCAAGGACGAAATTATTCCGGATATCAAGCATAGCGACGAGCAGTGAGCAGAGTATATGCTATGCTGCGATGCCCTCCAAAGCTCCTGCATAACGCTGATCTCGACTACGTGTTTTACAACTACGTTTGCTTGGCAAACCTCGAAGCATTTCACAAAGTGTCGCGTATTTTCCTTGTTTTTCAAATTGAGCTACGTGAAATAATGTAGGTTAGTCAACCGATTGATGCGAAGAATATATTTGGAAGAAATCAGGGTGCATTTACAAAAGATGCGAAATCTGGTTTTATTAATTCTGGCGTGCAACAAAAGCTAGTACTGGGAGCTCTCTCGTTTTATATAGTTGTCGGTGACAAAGGTGTTAGCATTAACTTTTGTTTGAGGTTATGTTCTTAGCGTATTATGTTTTGTGTAGCAAAATAGGTAGCGATAAAAATGTACGGAAACAAAATCAAAGCATAAAAACCTGTTTTGTTTTATTGGGCTAAACATAGAAAAAAAACTCTCGAATTTCCAGATATATATTTTTACAAAGTCAGCTTTTTTCAATGTAGAGACGGTTTTGGCTTCTAAAAAGGCAATAAAGTATTAAAAGCCTTCAACATCGACAA
>JAZHYW010028366.1:0-10272 GCA_037355805.1 Ixodes ricinus | reverse complement strand
CGCCAGCAGCTCAGGCACTGACCAATCAGGTATCAGGAATTTGCCAGTGACCTGGTGCTGCTTTGACCATGTTCACTGTACATACTTTTCTCAAGAAGCACACCGTAGTGGCGGGTCAAATCTTGTAAGCCAATCTGAATGCATTTGGATTCGTTGTGTAATATGGCACATGCCAGGGCCAACGTCCCACTTTTCACGGTGGCGTCTGCATGGGCACGTAAAAAGAATTAATATTCTGAAGCGTTATGGCTAGAGTTCTTGGTATTCTACTTTGCCTAAATAAAGTCAACATTCACCGGTATTTATTCTAAAGAGATGCATCCCCAGCAGGTAAATGATGAAGAACGTGTCTTAAATACAAGATATTTCTATGGCTACTTAAGCCCTTCTCAACGCACGGATATCCTCAAATGGGTCCAGACATTTCATAGAACGCCGTTTCATAAAATACTGTTTCACTGAACGTCATTTTGTCGAACGCCGTTTCATTGAAGCCGTTTTATGGAACAATGCCTAGATGAGGACTTGGAACTTTTGATCTAATAGTTTTCTTTTTAATACAACAGAAGGATAGCACACCTTTCTTCTCCTACAAAGAGGTGGACTAATAATAGGAAACTTTATATTTCTATGATAATGCAGTGAGTGCACAAGCGAGCTGGTGGATGTTAACCATTTTGTCCTTAGCCCGAGACTGAGGCAGGAAAAGAGGAAAGTTTCAAAGTAGAATAAAAATGAACAGTCGAGGACACGTCTCTAACACAGCTCTGCTGAACACGTGTGCTGGGGCTACAGGCCATTTGTCGAAAGACAATTCGTGAGCAGGGCAGTTTGTCAGATACGTCAATTCGTCGCATTGAGTTTGTCAGACTATTGAAAGAACTTCGTAGGACTGTTCGTCGAAAAGGGCTGTTTGTCTTTCGACAAAGTCCTTTAGCCCTTGTGCTGCTAAAGCGGCCAACAATAACCGGGAACACAGCCTTGACATTTTATGAAACCTGGGATCGGGCGCAGTGACAAAGGTATATCCCTTCAAGGATGTATCGTCGTCCTTGAAGGGGCGTAATGTTTCAAGCACAAAGCCGTCCTTGAAGCAATGACATGCCTCCATGTACCATGAAACAGAAAAAAAAATTGTGTCTCCACTCTGTTTATTTTTTATCCTCGGCAGAAACGTGGACTTGCCGGCTTTTCAACCTACATTCAGGAAGCTATTTTCCTAAGAATAAAATTGAAAACACAAGTAACTAGATAAATAAAAAAATAAAAAAGGCAGAGAGAAGAACAGTTATATTCCTTTCTGGACGTACCTTTCACGCGTGAACAAATAGGCAACAAGGTATGGGGTGGAGTACAGCCGCTTACCTTGCCTGAAAATAGTAAGCTGCATACCCCCTCAAGTTTTGTTATGTTCTATAATTCGGTAGCCAAATGTTCGGTGAAAAAGTGACCAGGGTAGTCATTTTATTTCTGGTGAATGTGATTCGACAGCAACGATGAACACAACTCAAAAGTGAGAGTAAAATATCTAAAAAGCACTATAATGCTCTAAAATTTGGTGAAGTGAAATTCAATGAAACGGTGTAAAGCGATTCCATGAAAGAACATTTGATGAACTGGCGTTTGATGAAATGTCCACTTATTAATGCAAAGGCATTAACTGTCCCATGGAACGAACCGACGCCATCAGCTTTTGAAGCAGTACCAAACGGCACCTTCCCCTGTCCCAATGGAGCGAAGCCTGTGATATGTAGCAGAAATCTGATGGATAGGCTCCCATTGGTTAGCGCCGTCACTGTTTCAAGGAGGAAGGCTCCCATTGGCTCTCGCGCGGCATAGTTCCAAGGAACGGCACCAGAGAGAAGCCCTCTCCATGGCAGCGCAGAGCCGTATATTGGGAGAGTTTGGCCAGTGGGTGTGGCGACGAAGGCGCCGGAGAGGAGAAAAGTAAACGAAAGGGAGGAGAGCGCCGAAGGAGCGAGAGAAAGAAGGGAGCAGAGAGGAGACGACCCCCATTTTTTTCACAACGCTGTCGGAGAGAGCACTGCTGAGGCTACGCGTCGTCTGCTACGGGCCGACTTCTTTTCGCCTGAATAAAAATTTGTGGCCATACGTCGAGAAAACTTCATTTATCAGCTTTCTAACCCACCCACCGAGGAATAACAGTATATAATTTTCTTGCCAGAGCCAGCGATATGAAAGGAAATAGTCGAGATATAGATGCCGATCCAATGCATTCTGCCGGGAGAATGAGCGAAGATGGCGGCCCTCCCCACTCAGCTGGGAGCAGCCGGGAGTTCACGCGCATGCGCTCATGCGTCTCACCCAGCACCGCGTGCTGATTGGCTCGCTCAGGAGAAGAGCGTTACGGCGGCGAGATCATAGACTGACCAAACTCTCCCTATATACGGCTCTGTGGCAGCGCAGCGCGCGCAGCGCGGCACGCGCCGACGCCCGGCCGCTGGTAAAAGAGAGCAGAGCCGGCACGGGCAAACACTGAAGAGGTTGCACGGCCGAGCTCAGCGCGGCGCGGCCACCCTATCCTCAAGAAGGTGGAGTCATCGATGACCATAGTTTTACAGTGATATTAGTTCTGGGGTAGCACTTGCCAGAATATCATGAACAAGATATGACAAACGGTGTATGATTAGTAAGATATTCAGTAGTCCAAGTTAGCTCGTTACAGGGACTTAGATCTTTAGAAAGTGTTTGTACGCGAGTGGTTTCTACCCTCAATGACATCTTGGCGCGCTTTTTTCTTTACGAGGAAATTTCCATTTTCTTTACCTCGCAGGAGATCGAACAGTGTGTAGAACTCGTGCACGAGCGTCCGCTCTGAAACGCCGTCCAACGTTGCAACCTATAGATTAGGAACCAAAGAAATGCTTTCTGAAGGCCCCAGTGATTTTCGAGGCTTCGGGCGGCACCGCATTACCTCTGCCCGGCACACGAGTCTGTTGTGCTTCCATACCAAGTGGTGCAAGGCGTCGCTCGGGGCCTCTTGTACATCCAAGAGGCGACACGCTTCTTTGAACCTCAAGTACTTGAAAGATTCGATAACTCCTTCCAGTGAAGTATCGTCCATAATTTCAAAAACAGCGACCACCGTCAATATAATCAGAAGAGTTATTTTGATGTCCGCAACGCCACCACGCCACCTTCCGACCTTCAATAAAGTTATATGGTTATATCGTTATATTCCGAAGCGTGAAAATATTTTTAAAATCGTTCTGACATCCCCAGTTAAAATATGCATTGCATTATTTTGACGTGGATTTCTGTCATTTCTGACTCTAAATTGTTCCATTTGGGCTTCGGAGTACTTTGGGAGGTCCTCGTTGATTGGCTGAATAAAAGTTTAAAAATGGCGGGCCGGTTGGCGGCAAGGGCGAGAGAAACTTGTTGAATCAAACATTGTTCGAAGTTTATCCGGTTTATCTTGTGTACCAGCTGCCCGCGAACTCCGAAGTCATCTCTGACAGGTTAGGATCAAGTGAGGTGTTGCTACGGTGCATGGAACGAGTCTCCGACGGTTCCAGGCATGTTGCTAACTACGCATAATTCTACTTGGATCTATCGAAAAAGAACGCACTTGAAAAACGCGGATTCATGTACGAATTGTGGCGGCGTGCCAGCAGTACGTGCAACTGACCGTCGCTTCGTGCTTGGACAGTGATGAGACTGCACCCACTGCATCAGTTCATTCCTGCAAGTTCTGTTTCTTTCAGATTGGCGCAGTTTCTCGCGTAACTAATGGCAACCCCGAAAGAACGAGCGGTGACTTCCAAGTCGCTCATCCTGCTGCTTCAGGCCTTGGAAGGACGGACCACGACGGTGGAACTCCGCAACGAGATAGTCGTGCACGGGACGGTCGAAAAAGTCGACAGGCAAGCGGCTGCCCTCTTCTAAACATGGCCACGTGGTTGCGACGGCAGTTTGGTATGAAGAGTTGGAACGGAGAGACGGCTAGCGACCCCTCCTCTCTCCCCGTGAATAAAAGGCGGAACGAGCGAGAACTTCGTTGGTGGGGGGAGGGGGACCATGGGCACGTGACTGGTGAGAGCTGGGCTATCCCCCAACCGGTCGCTGCCACCTCCATAAACAAGCTTACCGGAAAATAACGATCCTGGCTTAGTAGCAGTAGTAGTGCAGCGAGTTTACTTGTAGAAATATTATGTCAACCAGCATTCTGGTGCTTTGTCTGGTGCTGATTTGCTAGCTCGTCACCCTAGATGTTGGTTCAAGGTGTACTGTAAAATGGCACCGTCCAGAGAGCCCTTAGTGGAATAACGGTCATAGCTACTGCCGACGCGTCACTGTTCCATGCCTCTCCCGCAGCTGCATGAACGTGGACATGGCGAACGTCACGCTGACCGTGCCCACCTCTGGCGACGCAGCGTCGCCCGTCGGCCGCTTCGAGCAGTTCCACATTCAGGGCCGCCAGGTGCGGTACGTCCACGTCCCAGACGACGTGGACATGATGGCCGCCCTGAAGCAGAAACTGGAGGAGCTCCAGGGCAGCCGGGGCCAAAGCGACAGCAAGCCCTCAGGAATGCTGGTGCTCAAGACCCGCCAGCTGCGCGAGAAGATCCTCAGGCAGAAGGAGAAGAGACTGCTGGGCAGGGGAAGGCCCCGCCAGCCATAGTGGACCAATAACGCCTACAACACAAGGCCTTCCCCCCCCAAACGTCACCACTAGTGAATCCACACGGCGCCGCCCACCTTGCGTCAGCATCGTTACCGGAGCGTCGCTAGCACATGACGCCGAACGTGTCTGCCGCTTTTCTGCATCTCGTTGAGCTTCCACGCATTTGCCTCTTGGGGTGCGTCAGAAATCCTTGAACGACGACGTAATGCACGGGCCTTGTGTACTAGGTAATGGGCGGGCGGATGTGGCCACCGGCTCATTCCCGTGCTCCGGGATTCTTTTATGACCTCGCCTTCATCTGTGGACTGGTGCTCCCTTCGCCGTGGAGGTGCTTGGCATGTGGGAAGCCAACTTGACACGCCGATTTGTGAAGTGGCTGGCGAAGAAATACACGGACCACCCAGTTGATCGTTTGACTGATCTTGATCGGTTTGGTGGCTGACATGGTTCCTTGCAACAACCGATATTGTGAAAAAATTCCTCGGTGGAACGCCTTGGAAGAGGAACCTCCGGGAAGCCTTGAACTAGCAGACAATCTAACGGGAGGCTTGGCTTCTTTGGGGTGCCGAGTCTTGGCCAAATGTCGGCTGCCACTTTAACGCATCCGTAAAGTTTCTTTACAACTACTTTTCAATACCCTCGTGATTTGTTTGAGCTAGTGCATTCCTCTGCATTTGATTAGGCACAAAGGTGTTCTTCACATATTAAAGCAAAAAAACTTCCGACAGGTCTTGTAACCACATACTGCAGATGGGAGCCATTTTTACAGTTGTCGCCTACGAGCATCTGCCGAACTTTAGCCCCATTTTCACTTCCCGAGCTAGACACCCCTTAAAACACATGAATATTTGAGGACTTTGTTTTGGAGGCTCCCGCTGGAGATGTGACATGTCCACGGCAGTCTCCAAGAGGCTGCCAGCACCATAGAAATTGGATGGATGCGACTGAACGCTTCCGATAGGGCAGCTGCCTGTGTTGCCTGGCCAGTGTGAAGGTGTATGCCATTTGGTCGGGAGTCTTATATCCAAAAGGGGCCTTTCAAAACTGAGGAGAAAGATGCTGAACCGAAATTTGGATTTTACAAAATAAGGTTGCAGGTGTGTTCAGCAGGACGCTACGAACCCCGAAACATCACTCATACAGCAATATCTCGAACGGATGGCCGAATTTTTGGACAAAAAGGACGCGATTGAGCGGAGAATGTGACGTAGCCATTCTCCGGGAACAGTTGAGGATGAGAGAAACCAGCCGTCCTTCTCTCCTCCTCCGTTCGGTTCACCTCCTTGAGAGGACGAAGCGAAGGGGAGAGCGAATGAGAATCGGAACGCAACAGGCCTTGTCTGCCTCGTTCAAACGCTTCCTTCTTTCCAAAAATACGGTCATCCATTCGAAATATTACGGTATGAGTGATTGATGTTACGAGGGTTTGTAGCGTCCCGCCTACTGCACCTGCCTTGTTTTATGATATCCAAACTCGGTTCAGCATCCCTTTAAAGAAACACTGACACCCCCTCAAAATTTATTTTTTATTTTTTGCGAGGCGATTTATTATAATATTGGAAGACTACTTAATCAATATTTTGCTACAGCGTCACATATATATTTAATAAAGTTAAAAACACAACAGCTCGAAACCGAAACTGGACTGGGGAGGAAGAAATGTAGAGGAGAGGGGTGGCGAAAGTCTCGTAATGTGGTACTTTTTTCTTCCCAAACAATGCATTTGCAGCTTTTTAGAAGCCACAAAAAATGGAAAATGGGTATCATACTTCTTTTTATTTTTAATATTGTGTGTGTGCCTTCGATGACTTACGACTTTGATTATATCTGGTGGTCGTGTCTAAACCTTGGAAACGGCTCGGGACCAAGGAGAAGAGAGTGAGCGGGACTCAAACCGGCCAGTTCTTCTCAATGGTCGGTTTTCCAGCGGAAAGAAACCGAATTTCGAGCCGCGAATCCTGTTCTGGGTATTTGAGCTCTCATATGACAGGTACAACTAAAAACCTCGGCGAGCATAAATACCCTGTCCATGTCCCTTTGAGTCTTTTGTGTCAAAATTAAATTATTTCTGCTTTGTGTCACGTTTGTCTCAATATTTGATCTCTAGTACTGATACAGGCAAATATATTAACTTTTGGGATTAAATTGAATAGATTAAATGGTTGCATCAGTTGAGTAACTTCAGTCAACAAATTTTATTTTGTACTATACACAAAATGCTCAAAACTGTTTGGAAAAAAAAAATGAAGTTCCTTTATACAGTAAAAAAGTGTTTTCCCTGTGTTTAATAGAGTGCATAACCCTATACGTTCACCTCTGTATTTCATATGCCCGTGTCCCACTAGAGCGACAGACAGAAACAAAAGACAGCGACAAGCCTCAAACCCATGCAGCATGCTCGCGATGGTACCTTTGGCAGGCGTTTAGTCGTTCGGTGCTCGTGAAGTAAGCACGAGCGATTGCCTGCCAAAGATACCCTCGCGTGCATGATGGTCGTGTTTAAGCATAGCCTCCTTTATTCTACAAAGCCTCTCAAATCCCGAAAGACTCTGGTTTGAGGCTTGTCGCTGTCGTTTGTTTCTGTCTGTCGCTCTAGTGGGACACGGGTAATAGAACACTGAACCCTGTACGAGAACATGAGTAGAAAATCCATTTCATGTAGGTTGTGGTATACACAGTGTGTCGGTGTGTACATCCAACATATAATTTCATGAAATTCTATCCTTTACAAAAACAAAAGGCATGCCAGAACTTTTTACTTTAAAATAGTACCACCGTATGCATGCCTCCACAAACAAGCCTGGAAGCGGTGCTTCCCTTTGCACGCACCGCACAAAAAGCGGCGTCTGCTAAAATGCGTGCTGCCCAAAACGTTTCCCCAGCCAGTGGTGCTTCCCGAGTCGCTGTTCAGTCGTGTTGGTCACGAATGTGACTGAAAGCCAGAATATGCCTGCCAAAAGAGAACTGTTGAAAGCCCATTGCCAGAAATCTTTTTCTTAAAGCTTAACGTATTTATAGCCTTGCCCGTTCAAATTTCTCTTTTATTTATTACCGCTGACGTTTTGTACCAAAAATGTGCCACTTTTTATTTTACTATGTCTTTTCATCCGCGTTATGTCCACACTTGCCAGACCCTGCAGTATTGTCAAATAAATAAAGCGAATTAGTCGCTTTAGTCGCTCCTAGACACATTTATTTTATCACTCCTAAGTGGGCCGTAGATGCCCCCCCTAGCTCTCCTTCTTTGCCTTCTCTTCGTGCTTCTCGTCGTCCGAAGAGTTCTCCTTCTCGGCTTTGGTTTCCCGCGAGGCGTGGATGGCCCTGTCCGCTTCCACCAGGTTGGTCGCCTGTAGCACCGTCGGCATGTCGATCATGCTGCCTTCGAAGGTGAAGGCGCCCTGCGAGTGCGAGCCACACATTTGAGGTCGAACCACGGGGCAAACACTTAGGTGAGGACAAAATAATTCACTTCAACTGACTGGCAAACAAAAAGAAATAAAAAAATCATGATTTGTTTTTTAAAGTAAAATAAATCGGTTACTTTATTAGCTTGCCTGCCTTTTTTCACGCTCATCGTAACTTCAAATTTATCCGATTTAACTCGGATTAATTTGATTTAAATTGCAGTAGTAGTGATTATGGCAGAATGATCAAAAGTTCTCCCTATCCCTCCAAACAATGTGGAAGAGTTACTGTAACCTAAAGTACAGTATAATTGGCAACTTCTTATTTATTGATGTAAACCCAGTCACACTAAAACAGCAGCAGCTTGATTTTCTAGCTAGTCAAAAGTTAACTCGCTTTCTTTTTCACATTCTGATTTGCTCACAATAGGATGTTATGTAACCGACGGAAGAAGTGCAAGGAGCTCAATGCTCCGGTTTGCTCAGAAGAGCAACTGCGTTTTGCTCGTGTACAGCCAGGTATAATCTTCGTGATTTCTTGATTTATATACGGAACAGATGCACATAGAAAGCACCAAATGACAGACAAACTAAATTAAAAATATATTTCCGGGGTTATTTTTGTGGGAAAAGTTTGATTTAAAATGATCATAGTGAAACTGGTCCGATTTAAATAGGTTTAAATCGTCCGATTTTTATTCTCCATCGTACTGGCGAGACAACCAAAACAAAACAAAAGGCAAGGTAAGTTACTGCTGACCAGGCCTGTTCCCTGGCTGTACAGCTGCAATCTGACAGAGGTAATCATGCAGTGCAAAAAGTGCCTCGTCACGGTGCCTTTGTGTGTCGGATATCACTGCGACAAAACCAATCGCGCACAGTGAATGCGCCTGGTCCTGCGCTTTTTTGCGCGCGAATTGGTTTAGCGGAACCGGCCACTATTAATCGTTTCCCAAACTTGGGAAGTCTGCAAATTATACGTCGAGGCTCAATTTGACCGGACAAGCACCTGTCTCTAGATTAGGCCATTTTTCGGTGAAAGTGGGGTAAACGCTTCCCCAATACTTTACAATATATTTCTTTTCTTATAAAAAAAATATTTATTTTATTTGTTTGGTTTAAGTCTGCAGTGTTAATGCAGGAGCGGACAGGGGTAACTTTAACTTTTAATATTTTCCCAACCACCCCAACTCTAAATCTGGTACTCGTGACCAGTGTTGCCGCAGCCCCCCAGACAACAGCAGTAGATTTCAGCTTGAAAAATCAGCAAAAATCAGTAGATTTCTAAATTTCGGTAGTCTGTTTTTTCTATTAGCTTGTTTGTGTTGTACGGTTATTGCATTGATTATTTTCACAGCACATGTGAAAAATGCCACAAAAAACAAAAGGGAGCAGTGAAAAAAGTAGAAACTGTATGCAAAGCAAATTTCCCAAGACCTCTTCCTGCAATATCCGGAAGTCAGCTGCCGCGCGACTATTACAGGATTACCAGAAATCGCTTAGTCTTTATCGCTTAGTGGTCTGCTCAATCAAGTAGTTTCACACTTCTTGTTCTTTGAGTGTAAAATTTGTTGCCAGAATTTTTCTTCAAAGTCCCCATATCCCGAGGTGTTTTAAAGGGAAGGGCCCTCCAATGATTTTTTGACTGGTCGAAAACTTGCGCTGAGATAGACCTCAGGCAACGTAGTAACACGGAGAAAAATCGTGGTGGCAAACTTCGCGTTATTTCGGAAGTTATAAGCAAATTAAAATCGCTCAAACCGCGATGCATACGGCACGGCATGAAAGGCGCGAAGCGAGGTGCGCCCTCTCAGATGGCCGACCGTGCCGTCGCTCTGTAGTGACTCTAGCTTTGACAAGCCTTCCTCCCCTTTCCCATTTTGTACACCAATCCACCCGCGTTTGGTTTAACTATCCCCTGCATTGTGTTGCCACCTGTGCGCGTACACTATTGGCTCTCACTTTTCCCCCTCATTTCCTTTTACAACGCCTACACATACACACACGCACACACACACACACACACACACACGTGAAATGACCCGCCGAAGTGCGCCGAAATTACTCGAGGGCGCGCCTTGGAGCAAATAGTAGTAGTTTTGGACCACGTGTAGGCAAAAAGGAGAAAAATCAGTAGATTCTGTGGTATTATCACTGAATCAGCAGAATTCTGAAAAAATCAGTAGATCTACTGATAAATCAGTAGGAGTGGCAACACTG
>JAZHYW010028365.1:0-109195 GCA_037355805.1 Ixodes ricinus | reverse complement strand
CTAACGGGCACGCGAAACTCGTCCGAGCAGTGACCACGAAGTGGGCTGGTGTTGGCCTTCCGCACGCCCAGGAAAAGGGACCAATCCATGGACCCGAGTGCCCCTCCCCTTCCCCCTGCCCCTCTTCGCCTTTACTCCTTTCTCCCATATTCCAGGAAACCTACGCCTGGACAAAAGACTTGAAAACTGTTGTGCTAAAAACGATAAGGGAAGAGAACGGGGCAATAAACATGGTTTCAAAAGAGACGACCCTAAGGACAGTTCAGTGGGGCTCTGTTCCGGGTCAACGAGAAAAGAAAGCGAGCTACAAGATTCTATCAGCAAAGTTGCCATTTTTTCCGCAGCTTGAATTCGGTGTTTTTCGGTTTTTACCGATTCAGAAAAAAAAGGCTTCGGGGGTTAATTATCGGTATATACCGAAAACACGGAACCCTAGTTATACAGACCTTGATTTTGACCAAGATTTCGGTCTGTTGTAAAAGGAGTATGTTGTATGCAGATATGAAGTTGAGTCAATGATATGCAGAGGAAAACCAACCAAACTTCACAAATCAGTATGTTATATCCAAATGTCTGTTGTAACCAGGTCTGTTGTAATGAACTTAGACTGTACTTGCAGAACAGATTAGGCTCGTTCGATTTCCTTACACCTCCTGCACAGGTGCAGAAAAGTGTAGGGGGTGTACGACCAGTATGTGTATTTGAGATACGACCGGAAGAACACCGCCCTACTCTTTTCTGCACCGGTGTAAGAGGTGCAAGGAAATCGAACGAGCCTAGTGTTTATTGCAAGAACAAAGATGGCGCCTGCCAACTCTTGCACTTGATTGTCTTTCGCCCCCGGTGGCACCCCTGGCTGAAGCCATGGGACTGGACGTTCTGTGGACAGTGTTCTCTTTCAATCTCCAGAATGACTGTTTAATGTCCTCTAAACAAATTTAAATGTTCTATCTAAATATACTGCATTCAACGCATTCTGGGGATAATAGTTGCTGCCCGTGTTTTGTGGCTGCAAGGCCTGCCTCCAGTCATCGGCGATTACGGCTCTTTTGTGGACAACCAAAGATATTAATAATTGGAGAACGCCCAATAACAATACTATCTTCATGTTGTTAGGAGAGAATAGTTTACAACACTTTCAGGCCGACCATCTTTTCTCTGGAGGCTGCCTGTAGATGAGCACATGACATGTGAAGACTTCCTTAATACGACTACAGTTAAACCTGGATATAGCGACATTGACAAAAGTTTGCAATATTTCGTTATATGGAGGATTTAGATTACATGCAGTTTTCGCAGAAAACCTCGTAAAGGACACGTGGAAAGAAAGCGAAAATTAAAAATCCACGTGGGCAAACTCGCCACGTAATTTATTTAGTGGAAAAAGTCTGTAAGCTTGCCTTGTGTCTTTCGCGCGAGCGAAGGCAGCGCTCAAAGGACACCAAAGCGTTTAGAGCGCTGTCGTCGTCCTGGGAGCCGGCGACCCGGCGTAATACATCGATGGCATCCAAGACCTCCTTCGCGGTAGGCACCAAAGGCTGCTCGCTTTTGATGGCAATTGGACAAGAATTTATCTGCATTTTAGGTACAGTCGCCGACCGATTATTCGGACTTTGCAGAGACCGAAAAAACGTCCGAATAATAGAGCAGTCTGAAAAATCAGCAGATTGAAAACCTTGCCTTTATTACTTCCAAGTGGGCTTAAAAAGCTGTAAATAGTGCCTTGTTTCAGGTGACGCCTCAGTTTTCGTTCAGCAACTTTCTGTTAGCTTGAGAATCGCTACCTCCTTTTCTAGCGTTATGGTCGAGTACTTTCTGTGCTTTTTAATGACACATCGCGGCGGCAGAAGAACAGATGGGGCTACGACGTCCAAGCCAGCGTTGTGCGAACGAGATGAGTGGAGGCGCAAAACCACGAGCGCAAAATGGCGACTGGCGACGCGAAAAAACGGGAAAAGCAAAATGATAATAATGATGATGATGACGACGTGCAGCTAAATGGAAAAAAAGGGCCAGCATAGCGTCACCTAGCGGTAGGACTCTGGAGTACTCAAGTAGCGCCAGTAGCGCTGCCAAACCAAGCCAATCCATTTGCAGCCAACATAGAATTCAAAATGGCCGCTTCTCGACTGATCGCTCGCGACGATTTTGTCTGAATAATCGAACTTTCGGACTTCAAGCTGTCCAAAACATTGGTCGTGAATATACACTATTTCTATGGGGTAAGTCACGGTTCCGCCTTTAGGTCCGAAATATCGAACAAGCCCAAATTATCCAAGTCTGAAAAACAAAAAAGAGGTTGCGGTGGATCGAGTTTGTTAAATCAAGGTTATCCAGTGCGAGCGCTTCGTTACATGGAGTTTACAAATACAAGCGCTTCTATGAAGATCGCGTCGGGGAATTGAAAAAGTTAGTTAAATAGAGGATTTCGTTGTATACAGGTTCGTTACATCCAGGTTTAACTGTACTTCAATACATCATACACTCTTGAAGTCCTCTATAAGAGTAGTAGACACATACAAAGGAAGTTCATTACATTGTAAATTTAACTGATGTCTGTTATATTGTTCATAAAAATTTGCCTTGTTTGCAGCGTCAAAGAGGACTCTGCCTCTAATGTCCAGAGCTTGCTGTCGGACTGGACGGCCATTGAAGAGGGTGCCCTGATCAGTACTACCAGCAGCCTGTCAGAGGTGAGTGTTGCTACATCAAAAAGGGCTGTGCCTCTGTAGTCCGTTGCAACTCAGAAGCTAGGGCAAAAGTGAGACAGGCCGGGGAAGAGGAAGCAGACGGAACGCTGGAGAAGAGAGGAGGAAACCTCCTTCTCTCTTTAGCGTTCCTTCTACTTCTTCCTCCCCGGCCCGTCTTACCCTCGCCCTACCTTTTAAGTTTCAATGGACTATAGTATGCGCTGGCTCATGTTAAAGAGAAAGACATAATATAATTTTTTTTCCAAAAAATTTAATTTTTTAATTTTGTGGTTTTGGGTTTTAGAAACTAATTATCCACCCTGACACTAAATATGATAACTATACTCCAAATAGTTACGTTGATATAAAATAGCTTCAACATATTGTGAGGCAGTAACAAAGTAAAAAGTTCAATGTTCGATTGCAAGTTTCTGAGTTACGCTTTTTGCAGCAACTTTCATACTGAAGGTATCTTTCGTTCAAAGGTAAAAGTATTCTCGTACCACAGTCAAGATGTTTCTGAAGTGAAATTTACTGAGGAATCGGGCTATCTACTTTACTTTGTTTTAAGTTGAAGTCCTCATTGAGAAAGAACTACCGTATTTACTCGCACAATGAACGCACTCGCGTAATAAACGCACCCCAAGTCTGCTCTCAAAATTTCGACTTTTTTTTCACTCGCGTATTAAACGCACTTCCAACTCGGACGTCAAAATTTTGACCCCCTCCCCCACACGCACGAAATGAACACACTTTTCTATTCTGGTGCAGCGAGGTCGCGAATGCATGGGCAGCGTGGGCAAACAAAACAACTTGCGAAAGGCGTTAAAAATAAAAAAGATCCAACGGAAGCAAGAAAGAAAAAACTGCATAAAAAGAACCTTTTCTTTTTTTTTGCACAGCGCAGTGTGGACGTTGGGTTGCATGCTGCAGCGCAAGGAGATAAAGAAAGAGAAGTGGAGAAGCCCTCGTATAAGCAAAGCGCGCAACAAAAAAAACTGAAGCAAAAAAAAACAACATAAAGAGGAGCTTTTTTTTTTTTTGGCGCATCGAGTTGGTTTGAGTCGCGCGCAAACAGATAGGAAGTTGCGTCGATTTTTCCGGATAAAAGATCCGTTCATTATGCGAGTAAATACGGACGCAAAAATTTTACTTAGCGTAATGAACGCCCCCCCCCCCCCCAAACAACTTTGCATCGATTTTTCGGAAAAAAAAAGTGTGTTCATTCTGCGAGTAAATACGGTATGTTTCAGAGATCGACATGGGACAGGTATGCATCTCATATTTTGAGTTAATCGCTCTTCCCGAATTATTCACATTGGAGTTATAAAACTAGATAGCCCGAAGTTCCACATCTTCCGCTTTATATTCTGGCAGTCAAAACGGTCCTTCATAGCTTCATTTGCATATCATAGATTTCATAACGAAGAGTGACACATCTTTTTATGCAGGTAGGTAAAGTTGTCCTAGAAAGTTTGCACAGTACACCTACATCGGACGTTAAGTCTCCCCTGCAAATTTCATTCCGATCACTTGAGTAGTTCATAAGTTAAATGTAGAAAGTGCCCCCTTAAGTAAACTATCACATTTGCCTAACCTTTCCAGGAACATGTTTATACTTTGGCTAACTGGTTGGTAACCACTTCACACATTCTGCCCAGGTTGCTGCCTCTAACGAGAAGCTGTTCAGTGCCCAGCAGCGTCTTCACCAAGAGGTCTCAGACGGAGTTTCATCTTTGACCCAGGTGCTTACTCTTTTTCTCAAGCTTCGCACGTCTTCGCAAATCTGGTTCGGAGAAGTTTTCCGCACAAACACAGTAGGCACTTGAGTCTACTTGAGGGGGTGTATACAGTCTAAGCTCATTATAACAGACCTTGATTTTTACCAAGATTTCAGTCTGTTGTGAAAAGAGTATGTTGTATGCAGATATGAAGTTGAGTCAATGGTACATAGAGAAAAACCAACCGAACTTCACGAATCGGTATGTTATATCCAAATGTCTGTCGTAACCAGGTCTGTTATAATGAGCTTAGACTGTATAATATCGGACAAGCGATTTTCATAGACTCGTGAAATGCGCAGCTCTCGGACTCGTTTAATTGAGGTTGAGGTAAACGGGTGTTGCGGGGAAACTAATATTGAACAATTCAGGTCTTACTTATCATTGAAAAGTTAAATATATATTTCATCTCGCAAATAAGCTCGAGTGTGGAGTGGAAGGACAAGTACATTCTTCTCTATCACACGGCCGCTAAATTTAGCAGGTGTGTGATTCAGCATTACAGTAAAACCTCGTTAATTCGGATCTCATGGGACCGGTAAAAATGTCAGAATTATCCGAAAGTCGAAATATCGAAAGGACAAAGAAAACTGCGCGAAAACGTTTCCCTGTGACATACCTTTATTTTGAGAAGAAATCTGTTATTACCGCCTGCTTTCTGGACGACATTTGGGCGGAGACGGCAACTTTGCTTGGCGCGGTCGAGTGCTCCACCGCACTCGCACTGTCGGAGCTACGCATCCCGTGCGCTGACGATTTAGCACAGTTTCGGGTGCACCACTTTCCATAGCCGCTTTCTTCTCGCTCTCGAAAGCCTGTAGGATCTCGGACTCAATTTTCACGTACGTGGCCGAACTGCTTCTCTTGACGTCGTAACTTTCCCTCACTTGTTGTCGAGAGACGCCGTTCTTCAAGGCCCTCGGTATTTCCACTTTCGTCGCTAAATTCTTGGCCTGGTACAGCTGCAACGGAAAACGGGTAGCACAACTGACCGATGATCGGAGCGGCGAAATCGCGACACCCGGCGCTATTTTTCCCGAGCTCGCCGATAGCAAGAGTGCCAGTCACGTTGCATGTTTCAACGCGGGGGTGGCCGGCGAAAAATTGAGGGATAAGGTGAAAATGCGGGCTTCAGGATCGGCTGTTTTCTGCCGGCCACCCCGGATTGAGGCATGGAACGTGACTGTCACTCTCGCTATCGGCGCGCTCCGGAACAATAGCACCGCGTATCGCGATTTTGCCATTCCGGTCGTCGGTCACTTGTGCCACTCTTTTTCCGTTGCAGCTATGCTTCTGCCGATTCCATGTCAGGAGAATAGCGCAATTAGCGCGCTGACGCACGGCAATCCAGAGCAAAACCGCAAAACTGGTGCGAAACACAGAGAACCGGAAGAACGAAGAACCATGGGAAAACCGGAAAAACCATGTGTGCACCTCTGATGGATAGCGGTCATACCCTTTCGAACGGATGGTAGCTAGCGCCACCTGCCGTAGTCATCCGAATTAACCATAGCGCGCCGTGTTCTCCGAATTAATGAGCGTTTGCTGCCATTGAAAAATACATACGTTTGACGGGACCGGATCGGCAGTTCAAATTATCCGAAGTTCCGAATTAGCGGGGGTTGAATTAACGAGGTTTTACTGTAGCTGAAAAAGTAGTGCTTACCTCTCCACCACCATCTTCAGTTCTCAAAAGAAGACAGCTGAAAAGAATAGTCATCATTTTGGATGCTGTTGGGGAGTTAGGAGAGTCTGAAGAATCGGTCTGGAGTCGCTTGGACACCTTACATTGATACAGCTGGAAGCCAGCAGCTGACGCATACAGCCCACCATTTTCTCAAGAGTTGGACCGGTCGCGTTTTTGCCTCGGCAGTCCCTGTCGCAGCAGCACAGCGACCAGGAGGCGATGCGACGGGCCCTGGTGGACGAGGTGGCAGAACGGGCGTCGCGAGGAGCGGCCACCGCGGACTCGCTCCTCCGGGAAGCGGACGCCATCGTGGACGACCTCTGGGAGCGGGTGTGCGACCACGCCGACCGGGCGGAAGCCCTGTGCCGGGAGGGTGGCGCCCAGGCCGACGAAGTGCGGGCCACTGCAGCCAGCCTGGACGTGGAGACGAGGGGCAACGTCGAGGAGTTCCGGGGTGCCGTGACACGCTTTTCGAGAGCGACCTCCAGGAGTATCGGCCCACGGGTATGCACATTCCTGCCCCATTTTAGCACGTGGGGTGGACGCACGCAGCAAGCGCACGCATTTTCACCAGGTGGCGCTGTGGTGGCAGGGTCGGACTAGAGCCTAGATTTAAGAGGTGGAGCAACTTGTACCACGGAGAGTGTTTGCAATTTAATGGTGTACGCCTCCCGCGCAGATTGGTCGGGATGATGGGGAAGTTGATTTTTCCTATTGTCCCAAAGTTGTCCGCCCTTTCCACTTTACAGGGGCTAAACGAGGTGGAGAGGGGTCGGCCAACTGCGGGTTGGCAACCCAAAAAATGGGGGAAAAAGGCTTGTGCCTATGTCAGCTGCACTAAACCATGCCACTACTATTCGAGGAACGGAGGCAACCACCAGTTTTTCCTTCGGAAAAACTGTTAAACCTATGGGTCCTTTTGGTGTCGGTTTTTCGTTAGAGCCTACCAACTGTAGCAGGTTCATACAGTCGAATCTCGTTAATCAAACTCGAGGGGACCAAAAATTTGCTTGAATAAAGCAAAGTTTAAATTACCCGGGAGTTTCCTCCCATGGAGATGCATAGCATGGGACCTCCATGTTAGTTTGAGTTCAGAGTTTGAATTAACGAGATTCGACTGTAGTTTTACTGAGACTATGGCAGGGGTTAACCTAACTGCCATGTGAAGGGGGAAGCAGCAGCCTTGTCTGTTTGTGCACAGTGTTGCCACTCCTGTTACTTTTCTGCCACACCTCGTATCTTAATTCACCACATAAAGGAGTACTAAACCAGTGATGCTCTGTGAGAAGCCATATTTTTTTACTAAGATTCTTGACGATTTTGCGCAATCGGATTTCGTAATGTGGCTTTCGTAAAGCGAGCCGGTTCGAAAATTTTACTGTTTCTCAAGAATCATTGTTCCAGTGGCAAGCCTTGCATTTGCGTTGCCTCAATTTTGGAATGCTCTTTTTTTTTTTTTTTTTGCTTTCTGAAAGTGTGTGTAATGTATTTACTCGCATAATGAACACATTTTTTCCCTGAAAAATCGACGCATATTCGTGGGGTGCGTTCATTATGAGGGTAAAATTTTTGCATTGACACACTTTGTGCAAATCTCGTTTTAGCTCCCAATATGACACGGCAGCGTACTGTGGCATGTCTCCACTGACGGAGGCGCACCCACGGCTAGTCGTGGGAGCACCACAGTAACCACACTCTATAAATTGCGAACTTTTCTTGGGGCACTGTTGGCTTGCCTTTTGCCGAAAGAAGTGCCCTGCAAAGCTCGCCGAGCATGAAGAGCAACGCGACCGTTCTTAGGTTTAACCACTTTCTTGATTTCAATGTCCAAAAGAGGACCCCAGACGACGACGTGTTTACTGACATAGATGCATCCGGTGGGCGAAACATGCCCGGGGCTGGGCAATGTGTGCGCGCCGCTCGGCTTCACTGTTAAATCGCTTCCACAACTGCTTCGCTTGGCTTGGCTTGGCCTGACCGCTTCGTCCCAAAAGAAAATTGGCTCGGTGGACTTCGTAGCTAGTCGAATTGGATGCAGTTCGAGACTTGCAGAGCTGAGAATTGGAAGTGCGTTCATGATGCGAGGGGAAAAAGAAAATATCGACGCCTGTTGTGGGGAGTGCTCTCATTATGCAAGTAAACACGGTACTTGTAATTGATCTTTGCTGTCCCTGCGTGCAGGCTGCACCCCCAGCGCAAGGAGTACCCCTTCCCGACGGCCCTGCCCCAGACCTCTCCCCACGACGTCATCCTGCGGCGCCTACGGTCTGCCGCGCTGGACATGGAGGCGGCCGTGCGTCTGCCTTTGCCAGACGAGGAAGACGTTGAGGTAGGCTCTCTGCCGCCCACTGAGTCTATCTTCCGACCTTCGGTCAAAAAAAAACAACCTAGCCACCTTTTGTTTTGTTAAAGGCAGTGTTCTTGTGTCCCCCATGCAATAAACCCCTGGCAAGCGCAACAAAGAGGATCATTGTTCTCGAAGTGATAACCTTTTCCTTGCTTGTTGCATTAGGGGGGATGTGGGGACTAACTTCCAGAAAATGTAGGGAAAAATGTTTTTACAGAAAGTCAGAATTCCCATTTAGAGTGGTTCCCTTGTGATCTCTAATTTTTTTATGCTGAAGCCTATTTCTAAGTGCTATTAATAACTTCACCAGCTCAGCTAGTGAAATACTTCAAATACTATTTTTGGGAGCAGTATATTTTTACATCCCGTTTTTTCGTGGAGAAAAACGATGCAAAGTTTGCAACCAACTGGGTGTCTAGCGACCGGGAAAACCGGGAATTGTCAGGGAAATTTTAGTTACCGGGAAAAATCGGGGAATTGTCAGGGAAATTGTCAAAAAGAAATATAGGCAATAAATTCTGCTTATAGAGAAGTGCGGGCTCTGCTCACCCGACAAAGTGTGCTACCCGATGAAAAGGGAACAGCCGACAAATCCAGTCCAACCCTTCGATTGGATTGAGGGCGCGACACTAGGCTCGATCCAGTTAAAGAGCTACTAGATTTAGTAACAAATGGGAAAACCTCAGACCCCAATCCAAGCCTTAAGCCGAAAGTATCCGAAAGTGTGCATCTAGCGGCCATGCCGGCCATTCTGCCATTTGGTTATCGACATGTGTGGTTGAGCGTCGTGGTTTCATTGTGTTTCCGGAAGTGGCCTCTTCACTGATGATGTCGGCAGCAAGAAAGTGCTCGTTTAATCCGGACTGGATGAACCTGAATATTTCGGAATATGCATGTGGGATTAAGCCCGTGCAAAATGATCCTCGCAATGCTCAATGCCTTGTGTTGTAATGGTCTTGTATATTTAACCGCCTCCACAATGGCCAGGGAATTTCCCCTGAAATTGTCGGGGAAAACCTGGAAAAGTCGGGGAATTCAAAAATAATAATTTGCTAGACACCCTGAACCAATTACCCTTTTTCGTTTTATTTGTCAAGAGTTGCATTACAAACTTTGACATTCTTGTTTTATCAAATTGTTCATTTTATAAGGTAGTCCTTCACCTGCATCCTATTTGTGTCGCTTTAAATAAGGTGACAAAGCATGTAAACTAAAAGTAATTATGCGAGACATGGAAAAACGCCAGAATGTTGTAGCTTACATTTGGGAATACTGTCCAAGTTAATGAGCCTTCTATCATATTTTCTAAACCCTGCAGGCTCGCCACTAGATTCAGAGTAGAGAAGTGTTGAAAACGTAATTGAGACATGAGTGATGTTTCAGTTATTTTACCATATAGGTAAAATGGCTGTGCCAATTTTGATCAGGATCCACCTAAACCTGGGGAGGTTTTTGAAAGCCTCACTGAATAACTTTTCACAGAAACTGACATGTTCAAGCAGGACAGATTCCCTTTTTGTTTTGAGTGTTAGCAGAAGCGAAGGAACTATTTTGTGCTCGTTTTAAAGTCTCTTCAAATAATGTACGGGGACCCTGATATTGAGACATCGTCTCCTCCATTGATTTAAATTGCCGACTGCGAACTTTGAGGCTTGTTCAGATTGCCAAACTGCTTTTGGTTCAGGGAAGCTCCAGAGACGCGAGCCAAGCTTTCTTAATTGCATGCCAAAGCTGTCGATTAGTTCGAAACCAAGTTGCGTCTGTTTTGTTCGCCTTATGTTGTGTCTCCGTTCGACCAAACTCGTGCAAAAGTAGTTTCTTTATGGAGAGCATGTTCAAATAGTGTGTCCTTTCTCATTGCAGGCTTCTAGCTGGGAAACTCTTGCCTCCGCCAAGTCCTCCTCCACAGAGTCTCTGACCTCATGTTCTTCTGCTAACGTAAGGCCTGCCAATATTGGTTGTCAGCAAATGATCTTTGATCCGCTCGAGTGTGAATCGTTGTTATAGCTCGCTCCTCCGTGGAATTAGACGAGCAGACGGGGCTACAATGTAGCACTTCTACATTCCTGTTTGCCTACCATGTGTTCTTGCGTTTGTGGAATGCAAGAAAATGTAATGGTTCAGGGCACTTCTTGCTCCCTATGTATGCACTTTTCCTCTTTTCTTTTTTAGTTTGAATGGTTTACGGTGCCGCTTTTACTGGACCTACTGCGTATTTCTCTGCAACACTAGAGATGAGCCAATTATTGCGATTTACGGAAGATGCCTGGCGAAGGACGACCCACCGACAACGTCTGAACGCAAAAATGAGATCTGTGTGGATTGCATTTTATTTTATTTTAAACATCTCTGCTTCCTTATTCACCGGCTCCTTTCCCAAGTCTTAATCTCCTTTCCTAAGTCCGTGGGTTCTGCGCAAAAGGAGACACACGGGTCTATTCATGAACAGGTCGCTCTATTTTTGAATAGATGTGGTAGGCAGCAGAGACCGCAATCTTGGTGCCCACTCCCTCCACTGCAAAGCGGCGAAGCCAATCCTGTCATGTGCCCCTTCTGCATTTTTGCTCTCGGGCCATCCTGCCCAACTTTTCAAAATTCTCTCCGTTCCGGGGTGGGGCTTGGTATCGGAGGCATATTTCTTAGTGTCCTGTGGAGGCATTGTATTCCAAGAAGAGCTTTAAAACTTTATAAATTATTTTATTAATTTTTTTGTTTGTTACCTTCCGCAGAGCGACGACAAGGAGAACAGGGCAAAGAAAACGTCTCGCAAGGCTCAGAAAATGACCAAGCAGACTTCAAAGAAATGCCTTGCAGCCAGGAACGTCCGTTAGAAGACTTTTTAAACTCTTGACGACCTTTTAGCTGAGGATTTCAGCACTTATCATGATTCATGTTTAACCGCATCTTTTAAATTGACTGCCGGCATATTAAGTTTTTTTTTTTTTTAATTACATTGCACATCCTTCTAGTGGTGCGGCAATTTTTTTTTTTTACTTCCTTGTTTTATGAACATTGGCAAACGTTTTGTCTAGAAAAAAAAATTGCAGCACCACTTTTTAGAACAATTCGGTGTCGTTTAGCCGAGCATTTGAAGTTGGCTTTTATTGGGTTCAGTATATAGGGTGTCTGAAATACTCAAGCTCGATCTACAATGGGCCGTAAAAATCGGCGCCTGCACGTAGCAATCTAAACTTTTCATCAAAGGTGTATTTCACAAGTCGGTTTTATCGTGCAAAATTACAAAGCGTAGCTCCCTGCCTGTAAAGAATGGTGCCACAAAACTTGCCAGGGTCAGCGGCAAGTTTTACTTGTTTATTTTGAAAGATCAAACCGACCTGTGAAATACACCTTCAAGGAAAATTTAAGATTGCTACGTGCAGGTGCCAATTCTTACGGCCCATTTTAGGTTGGAATTTCGTACTTCAGTCAGCCTATACAGTGTCGCATCTTTGTAAACTGACAGCATTTTCATACTTTGCACATATCTTTTTATTCTGGACTGCGTGTGATGCCCTTCGAGATTTGCTTGGGCTATGAACATCCTTAAAGAAACACTAAACCTAGGGAACTAGTTTTTTTTTCTATCTGGTTAGGACAGGCTCAGAGTTCCCTAGACGTCTGAGCGCACACTAGGTGGGGAAAAACCAACACTGTAGAAAGCCTTGGAGCGATAAACTGGCAGCTGAAAGTGACCCCCACCAGGCTGCCGCCATGTTGCACATTTTTGACCACTAGACACGTGACCTTGTAGTTTTACGTCTTGATTTTAACGGAAGTACCGCGCACCAAGAATTGCTTATTGATCTTTAATAATAGTAACGACGAGATAAGTTATGTTTCGTTTGTTTTAAGTTCAAAATGTGCTTTTACGACGTAAACCTAAAGCAGCTTTGCAATGCCTCTGTTAAAGGCAGTCAGCCACGGTGCTGTATTTTGGGTTTTTATCGAAGCTAGACACTGATCTCTGGGGCTAATCGTGCTCTTTATGGCGATCGCAATACAAATCTCGACTCAGTTTTGCTTAAAAGCCTCGGGATTTGGTACGGTCACGTGTCTAGTGGTCAAAATTGTACAAGATGGCGGCAGTTAAGTGGGGTCACTTTTGCCTGGTGAATGGGATACCAGTTTATTGCCCTAAACCCCTCTACCTTGTTGGGACGAACGCTATCATTCCACAGGGGTGCAATTTCGGTTTACGCCTGCAAATCGAAAAATTAACATTGTAACATAAATTATACAATTTTGTTTTCGCCGGTTGACGTTTATTTTGTGAATGCCTGTCCTAACCAGGTAAAGCAAAAAAAATTTTAGGTTTCATGTTTTTTATTTGTTATGTTGGCAACCTAAAAAGAAAAAAAAATTTAAGTAGCATTTATTGTAGCATTTGTTTTAATAACTGTCAGTTTAAATTTTATGCTGCATTTCATGGACTGCCTAACAAAGAGGAAGCGACTGCTGCGATACGTTTATCAAGAGAAATCTTTCTTCCCATTGATGATGGCTTCCTCGGCCTTCCACTGTACATAGCAGACTTTTATTGTATTCAGCATATCGCCTTCTGCACTTTCTTTGATAAGTACTTAATTTTACTGTTCTCACAATATCTTGTACATTCTTTGTGTCCTTTAACATGTCCACATTAAAAGTTTTATGTGCTGCCTCTGGCTTCCTTTGTAAATCTTGATTTTTATAATCAACTCGAGTTTATTTCACTATCTGCTGATGATGCTACAAGTAGGAACCTGTTGCTCCAAATGATCCCTCCACTACAGAAGCGTGCATGCTCATTAGGGATGCTGAAATCCCAGAGCTCTCTTGTAGTAGCTGCTCCTGTGTATGCTTGCACTTACTACAACACTATCATAGTTATCACACCAGGTTCCTCAGGTCTAGTCAGTCTGCAAGCAGCTCAGTGGGGGAACGGGAAGTAGAAACTGAAGGGAACCAGCACTAATACAGAATTGCCACACATCAGTTAAGGTCAAAATTGTATGCACTTGTATACGTTGAATGTGCCCTTACCTCCGTTATGTCCGACAGAGCGACGTCGGTGCAAGCTATGTATAAAGACTTGCACTGCCACTAAACAAGCGATAGGGTTGAAAGCAGTATTTAAATACAGTACTGCAGACACCCGTCACTTCAGAACTGCAGAGCATAATGGCTGCCGTTGGTGTAAATCCCCTTGATGTGTTTGTCTTCCAAGTAGTGGGTGCAGAGCAGTGTAGTCCTTGGAAGTGAATGAGGGCACTGTATAATAATGGCTGTTGGTACTTGCATGAAGCACAGAGCGTGAACTTGATAGAAAGGCTTTATGTTAGTGAACCTTAGTTCACGCAGAGCCTCTCCAAACACTTGGCGGTTTCGACGAGGCACGCCATTGGAACCCATGTTCCTTGATCCAAGCGAGGGCGACCATGTGTAGTGCGATCTGTTTGGAAGCATAGCTTGCCTAATGAAGCCAGTAATCCAGTTTAGGTGTAGTCCAAATTATTTCCAGCAAGCCAAGTGAAGCCAGTAATCCAATGAAATCCAACCAGCGAAATCAGCGTTAGTAATGACAATCATCCACGAATTGTGTTTCAACTAGTGTCGAACCGAAACTCTTCAGTTCGGTTCAGGTTACGGTTCAAGTATTTTGGTTGGGTTCAGGTTCAGCTCTGAGTGGAAAACATGGAACTGGTTCATAAAGCAGTTCAAGGAAGAGTGAAACATTTAACTGAATATTCGCACCTCTACCGCCATGAAGTGAATTACTACAGTATAAAATAAGCACTGCATTATTGCTTTAGTGTGATCCATCTGTCAATTGGATAATCATGCGAAATTCGAGACTCGGCATGTGACTTAATATTAAACTTTTATTCACACCTAACGTAATGAAATATATGTACTGCAAGAATGCATGAGTGCCTCTTCAATTGTTACAGGCACAGGCAATATTAATTTTACTGATGTGTACGCTCTCCCTTCGCTGCTTAAAAGGACTGGAAAAAAAGGATATCTAGAATGTATGGGCCCAGTTGATTCTGGTTGGCATGATAAGATGTATTTTAACCCCCGAGAGAGGACCTTTTTACGCTGACGCATGGCCGGTACTGCAGTACAATGGAACTTTATATATCGCACCCACCGCACATTCCATGTATTTGTTTACATGCTTGCTGTGCATTGTCGCTTATCTTTGCCTTTCCCTTTATGCTCGGACATAGTTGAGCCAGTTTACGTGGTGCTGAGAAAACCAGAGGTACAGAGCGCGACACTGTTAGCGCGAACAAGCGATCGCCGGTTTTTCCAGTTTTTCTCTTTGAAACCAAGGGATGTCATCCAAGTTATGATTGCTATGGAAAAGAGCTCATTTAGTTGTATAATGTAAGCGATAGAATTTCGTGCTCGCTAATACTATTTAGAAGTAAAATGCGAAAATGCACCGATGTCGTGTTCGCGCTAACAGTGTCGCGCATGTGTACCTCGAACCTTTCTGGCGTGATATATAAAATTCCATTGGGCTGCGGCAAGGTGTACATAGGCCAGACCGGAGGTGTTTGAACGAACTGTTGAGTGAACATGATTTATCACTGCATTCAACAACAGGAGCACATTTACACATTGCAGAGATTGCCGTTGCATTCCCAACTTTCAAGGCACTGCAATCGTTGGGAGAGGTAAAGAAAAGGTGTCGAGAGGGGTACTGGAAGCATACATGATAAAGGAACGTCCTGCTAAGCGTATCAGTCAGCCCTCACTTTTTCTTCACAAAAAAGAAGTGGATTTTATTGACACATGTGGTGGCCAAGTCATTGCTGACTAGTCACATTTATGTAATATTTGTGGCTTTTGCTGTTTCTATTTTCCAATAAAAAATTTAGTTGTTAGTCAGCGCTCGCCCTGTTTGCCTCTCCGTCTTCGTATAACGCTCTCTTACTGTGCGCTTTCTACTACTTTTCAACACTTGCCTTCTTGCCTCAGTGGACACGAAGCACACAGAAGGCACACAAACATTTGTGAGTAGGCCTGGGCTCTTCCATGTTAGAACGTTCTCCGTCTTCCGGGCATCACGGCGGCTCCGCAGAGGTCGGAGACTTTTTGCAGGCGCTTAGGTGCAATGACTTTGAGCGGATCAGGCCGTTTTTGTGACACTCAGTAACAGCGGTTGTTGACTTTCATCTTTGTAAAATATGCTTACAAGAATATTTTCATAAGTGGAAACATTCTGCTCCACAGCGCCAGAGTTCAAAATTTCCGGCACACAGTGCACGGAATAGTAGCACGAATACATACCCGGACTATTTGGTGAACTGGTTCAGAACGGTTCTTTTTGTTTTGCTCTGGTTCAGGTTCAGCTCCAAACTGGTGCCGAACATTTCGGCTCGAGCAAAATAAGCGGTTCAATTCCAGTTCAGTTCCAGTTCAACACCCTGGTTTCAACAAAATAACACGGATGCCGTGGTTACTGTGACATCTGTGTGACCTATGGTGCAGTATTTTTTTGAAGTGATCCAATTTTGTTGAGGACAACAGAAAACTTGGATGAAAAAAACCTCCATAATTTCTCGCTCTTGTCTTTTCGTCTTATGATCTTGCTAACACAAACTGCGTTTCAAACCGAGCCTCACAATTGCACCAAACATAGTGAGCTGCCAGATTTCCTGGGACAGGTGTTTTTGTGCATTGCTAATTCTTTGCATTGTTACATTAGTAGCTGTACGTTGGGGATCCAGCACAAAAACACCTGCAAACAGTTCCCCAGGAAACCCCTTGCAACGAGACCTTGAGTTTTATGTTCGTTGTTTGTAATGTAGCACAAGCAGTGCAGGGAAATGGGCAAGGTCTGCCCATTTTGCTTTTCCCACACTCAGTGATGGAAGCGGCATTTGACCCTTTGGAGCAGGTTCTGTAGCAGGCAAAATATTCGTTTGGAGCAGCCACTGACGCTTTTGGAGCAGATTCCAACGTCTGTTAACATATTTAAAAAAAAATTATTGCATTGCTAAATGAGTTTATATTTGATAATGACTGAAGGTTTCTCTTTCATACTGGGGCATATCAGTTATTTCCTTTTGTAATAAGAACAAATACGGCACAAAAGGTACATAGAGCTTTCTTTTTAGAAATAAGGCTCTGTTCAGAGTAGGTGCCATTTCCAATGGGTACTAAAAACATTGACTCGGTGACAACTTTTCTTTGCAATGCAGTGGAGAGGAGGAGAGCCTGCGCACAGCTTTATTTAGCGCTCAAAATGGGATAGGGAACGCGTGCCTGTACCCTCCACTGCATTGCCAAAAAAGTAGTCACCGAGTATAGGAGGAAGGTTCCCTCCCTCCCACTTTTACACCCGGTAGTTTATTTAGCCTGTATGTAATGTTTTTGTAAAATGCCACCAAAAACCAACATAATCGCTAACACATTTATCAGTAAAATGCGCCTTCCAAATTTGATCGTTACCAAACTCAAGACTTAAATCTTATAAACTAAAAAAAAAGAGCCACCCACAAATTTTATGAAAACATACTCTCGCACTTACATTTATTCGAATAAAGCACCGCGTATTTTCTTTTCTTTTATTTCTTTCTCGACGCAGCATTGAAAAACAAAATAATATAATTACATGTATATCGTGCTACACCAGACGCTCACCCATGCCAGCAGCTACTCCTAGCACTCCGGTGCAAGGCGGTGAAGCTCGACGCACGTGGGCGGAGATGCGCTACGGAGGCATACGGCAGACATAATAATCAACTGATCTCACTAGGAGCACAAGAGCCTGGTTCTGTCTTATCCCAGTAGCCACCATCCTACTATTTTGCAATGTTCTGTCGCGACTTTTGGCTCCTGACATCGCCGACATGGTCTGAAATTTTAGAGGATGTCGGTGATCAAGCCGCCAGCGCATCAACCGGCCAGCGCGGTGATCGAGCAATCTTAAAACATCGTTTCACCCTAATTGAAAGCGCAGCCGACGCTACGAGCCAATGGGATTAACCAAACAACGTCTAACCGCGACATCGAGGCACCCGACCATCTTCCTGTACGTGTTCTTTCATCGATTAAACCAATAAAATGCAGCGAATGTCCCGTGACTTGCGCTTTTACTATGTGTGTTCGTGTTGTGTATGTTCGAGCCTTCGACTGTGCCCTGACCTTAGAATTGAACAATGTATACGGTGAGTAGAGACGCTGTGAAATACCTATTTCTGCCGTTTTCTTTCTTTCTACTTCTTTGAATATTAGAATCGACCAATAAAAAAAATATATAATTTTTTTTGCCCATCTTGGCGCAGGGGTGGCGCAATTCTTAGCCAAAATGGCACTTTGGCGCAAGATGTAGCAGACTTTCGTTTATGGCGCAATTTGGCGCAAATGGCGCAGCACTTCCATCACTGCACACTGTATCACATACAACCTCAAATAAATAAAAAAAAAGATGAACATGCCTAACACTTTTCAACCAGTCATTATGGAAGGTTAAAGCCCCCAGTCACACTGTCTTTCTCAGAGTGTCAACTTGGGCAACTTCCACTGCGTTTGTCACCGGTATTCGCCAACCAGAATGTTTGACTGCGCAGACACCTCCCTTCAATTGGACGCTGTGGAACTCTAGTACAGACACCTTTTAGTGAATTTTTAAAGTTAGCAAACAAGGCAAATTATGGCTTGTACAAACTATTGTGTGCTTTGAATTTTTAAACGTCTCTGAACCACTTTGTTAGCAACAGGGCAAGCAGTAGGCATGTGAAAACACCTCAACAATTATCCAGCTAGAAACAGCTGGATGGATGGATGCTAACGGCTACCTAGCCTAGAAATTAAAAACCAAAAGTATGATTCGTCGTCTTGCCCTTCTAAGTCAATTTGCTTCACTGCAATTTTAGTAACTCTCGCCAGGATGTAACTATCACCTGGATGACCTCAAAAGATGCCCAGCCCATGTCTCCCTGCACTCCTTCATTTAGTCTATTCTATGCGCCCCCAGTGCCAGTTCGCCAAGCTCCTCTGCCGGGTCTCTAAACTTGACTGGACCTCAGATTTCATGCCTAATACCACATTGCCAAAATATTAGGCATGGGCGAAGAGAGGGATTTTGGGTTTGAATCGAATTCGAAGCGAATAGTGATTTTGGCCGAATAACTTCGAATCGAACAGTTCGAATAGTAAAAGTAGCAAATACCAGAAGATATGTTTGCACTATAGTTTTATGTTTGCTCCTATTCGGTATTAGAAGTACTGTAATTGTGTAATTTCAAGTGTATTGAGTTCGGGAGCATGAAATGGTCAAAATGGTTGGAAGCTTGCTGCCACCTGGCTGGAAATCCAAGCCAGAGTAAGTAAAACCCGTTTATATCGAAATCTCAAAAAACGCCTACCAGTTCGATATAGCGGGTAATTCGATATAAAAGTTTTCAATGAATTCGACTCTCAAAAATACACTTTCTGTTGAAATATTACGCATTGAAGTAGTCTTGCATCTTCTGCTGCTTTCTTCATTGCATCCGCGATAACGATATTTTTCTCCGCTCTCGACGGACTCCAAAATGCTGTGACCGCTGCCTTTCATATTTGCGCATTAGCACCGAACTATGCCGAGAGCACGTAGCACGTCCGAGCGGGAGCACCTTCTTCTGCAGAGCGCCGTTTTGCTCTGCAAGTTGGCTTTCCCCTACAACAGGTGGCCGCGTTGGGGAAGCCAGCTAGCAAAACAAGCTGGCTTTTTTTTTTTTTTTGTGCGGTTGCGTTAATTGCTTGGGAGAAAAAATAATATTTCTTTCGCAGACGGAGCGGAGAGAGGGAGCATGGAGCACCCTCTCCGCTCTCTCGCAAAAGCTATATTTTATTTTCTTCCCTGCGCAACCGCCTGAAAAAAAAAAAAAAAAAAAGCCAGCGCGTTCTGCAAGTTGGCTTTCCCCAATGCGTCCGCCTCACGTTGGGGAAAAGCCAGCTTGCAGAGCAAAACGGCGCTCTTGGCAGTTCGATATATCGGTAGCGGCTGCTATTGTTGTTCGATGCAACCATAGTTCTCGCTATATATTATCACTAACATTACTGTGCACAAAAATTTCTCGGTATAAGGAATAATTCGATGTAAACGGGTTCAATATAGTCGAGTGACTGTGTTAGAGGGAGAATGACAAGAATAATAAAAGTACACATTCTTAATTTATTTTCTTGTGATGCCTCTTTACATTCACAACAACAAAAACTGAACATGGAAAATGTCTCCTCTCCTACGAAGGACTTTAAAAATCTTTCTTATGTGCGCACCACATGAATCAGCTGTTGGATGCAAGCTTTTCGTCGAGGTACTGCTCTTGGGGTGCTCCTACGCTTGAGCTGTGGACAAGAGCCCCGTTCAGCTCAGCTCCGTTCCGTCTGGCCCCTTCCTTGAACTGCTGCCAGACAATGCGTGCAGCTTCGAGCTTTCCCGTAGCAATCAAGAGCACGCTCAAATTGTAGGCGGCGTCGATGTTGCCTGCAAACAAATTATGGAAGCTAGCTAGCAACACAGTTTCCCTATTGCATGCAAAATAAACAAGGATGTACAAAAAAAAAGGATCTCAGCAAGTGGCAAAAAGCACAGGAATGTTACAAGGCACCTTAATCTGCCAGGGAAAAGACTGCACCACTTACATTTGTGAGAAATCGTACACCGAGTGGTGCCCTTGCAGCATGCTTCACGAGCATTAAAGGGCCTATGGAAATAGCTTTTCTTCGCATTGGCTGACTGGTGCTCAAAATAAATGCTTCTCATTCATAAAGCATGAAACAGGCATCACAGTCTGTTCCACGTTAAGATGTACTAGTGCAGCTAAATGCCATCTGAATCAGTCGACTGCTCGGCACATGCCACACGATTTCAAACTTCGAGCTCCGCTCCACCCAACCGGATGGTCACGTAACATACCTCGAGCTCTTGATTAACCTCTGTGGCTCATGGGCCATTGTAAGGTGAAGCAAAGCTACTATTATACAGAGATTTTGTGAAGAAAGCATTTATGAGCCTCGCATTTGTTGTCCTCTTTAACCACCCACCCATTGTCTCGCGCGGCAGTCCTATACCCTTAGCGAAAGAAACAACCAACTAAAGGACATCTCTTCAAAAAGAGATAATCTGCTCGGTCGAGCTTGCCAGGGTTTAGTGCCAAAGAGGCCATGAGCCTTCAAAGGGGCAAAACAGTGAAAAGAAAAGAATCATGCTAAGCCAAAGTTCACTCAGGCGCCCCGAGACATCAGAAAAGGAACCTAATGTTGTCCAATTCCTGAGCACCCACTTTCGTTTCACGATCCCTTAGACTCACTGAAATGGTCGACTCTTACATTCACATAAGGTGAGCAACACTGAACGACGTATGAGCCTCGACCCAGAACATGACGTGCAACAATCGATGCACCTGTTAAGAAACTCAAAAAAAGAAGGCTTACTGTTTACAAGAAATACATATAGATACAAGCAGTGTTGTGCCCGTTACCGAAAAAAGTAACGAAATAGCGTTACTCGTTAGTTTGGTAAAAATTAACGCGTTATTGAGCTACGTTACTTTTTTACAAACGTAACGATATACCGTTACCGTTACTTTTCAAAAATAACGAACGTTACTTTTACGTTACTTTTGTGTTCGAGTACATATGTTTGGCAGAGATGTATGATGAGCCTTCTTAACAAGCTTCGATAAAGATAGACATTTACAGAGTGGTTTCATAGTGTTTTGATGCGCGAAGCAGCTTAATTTTCGGCATGCAGAGTAGGCATTGAAACTGTAAATTACCTGATTCCGTCTCCTTTAGTTGATACATTTCCTTCAGTCCTGGCCATGGCGACGGAGTTTCGTTATTCATGTCCATCTCACACGCAGAATGAGTCGGAGATGATAGTCAATCGGCTTTTATAAACTACAGCATGCGAACGGGGACTGCTGGAACACAACCAGCCAACCAACACCCCTCATCTTTACGCCGGTTTTAGTAACAGTCCGGTTCATACTATTACCAGAGACTGATTTACTTCACTATGTGGAACAGGACACCGGTTACCAGCACACTGGTTATAATCACTTGCTGCCTCTTACCAGCAATAGCTCTTAGTTTTTCTGCGAAAAAAAAAAAGGTTTTGTGTTTGTAAGTTTTTTTTCCAGGTTTAAAACTTTTTTATTCTTTTATTATGACCTTAGGGAATTAAAGACTAATCAAGCGAAAGATTCTTCTGTGTACAAAAGTGGGTCAGGAACTTTCAGGCAGCGAGGGGGAGAGCGAGGGTAAAAATTCCACAAAGGGTGTTTCTTTTTTTTTTTTTGTAACTAGGGAAACGAGCAACATGGCTTCGACAAAGACCCTCGAGACTGCAGGTAAACGACACAACACTAAAAAGTCTCTACACACAGCTGATTTGCTCTAAACTAACAAATTTGCTCTAAACAAGCAAAAGGCGATATGCGATTTGGCTCTGAAACGAGTCAAATCTGCTTCGTCACTATACCCTCAATTGAAATGACGAGCGTGTTGGTTAATGTATATCAAACTTGAATAGTATAAAACAGCGACGATCGAGCGACGGGAACAGGACATCTTTCAAGTATAAATACAGCGTAGCACGTCGGACAGTGAACAGGACATCTTTGCTGCATAGCAAGTGTGAAACGAGCGAGGACGATGGACGCGGAACAGGACATCTGCATGTACATTCGTTACGACTGTTGTTATTATGCTGACTGTGTCACGTAATATGACTATAGTGGTTATCCGTATACTTTGCATGTTTCATCAGAGTAATCTGAAACTTCTTGTGCACCAATGTCAAAACCATTATGGTGAGTTCTTGAGAGCACGACAATAAGATAGAATATCAAATATCAAATATCTTGTCAATGAAAGATGTCCTGTTCCAGCGTCCGTCGTCCTCGCGATGTTTTATACTGTTCAAGTTTATATCCACTATACCCGTTTTCAGCCTCGTTAAGAAAACAGTAAGTCGTGCAGCATTGTTCACTACGCCGCACGAACAGTCAGTTCTCAGCGATGCACGATTCTCGGTTCGCCTACATGAGGCACAGGCGATGCATTTGGACATGTTTGAAACCTGTACTCGACGTCTGATAAGATAGACCTGTATCCACTGCCAAAATGCTCACGTAAATACAGTCGTTAAATCGCGTCCACGCTAGAAGTGTGAAAGTTCAGCAATCAGTCGCGACGAATGCCGGAGATTGTTTCTTCACTGACGGCTGCCTGCAAGGTGAAAACAGGTATAGTTGTCAACTGTTGTAAACGAATGTCTTCCCACCCACACCACTCCCCCGCTGTCCACCTCTGCTGCACAAAGCAGAGGGGGAAGCTAGGAGGGAGAGGAGGGAGGGGCTGTAACGCAACAGTCGTTCGTTCAAGCCTTGTGAATGGTGACACTATGAAAAAAAAGAAAAAAAAGGAGGACGAACGGAATTAGCTGGTAGCCGAAGGTTTTTTTTTTTCGCCTTCGAGAAGTGAGATTCTTTTTTTTTATAGTTTACTGTGACGGATGCTGGTTCCGTGCAGCGATAAGCTTGTGCAGGATTTTGAGATGGATGGGTGAATAGATGGACTGATAAGTGGAAAACCCACCGTTTTAGGAAATCGAAGGTTCAGAAGTCTTAGCAGCAAGATACGGCATTGCCTGGGCATTGCGTGCTCGAGCGCAAATAGTGGCCCCTCGAGCAGAGAAGCTAGATCCTCCATTGAGCTTAGTGACCTAAATTTAGTTCCCCTAACGTCTCCAGTTTTATGCACAAGATTGCTATTCTAAACGTTAGATTAGGCGTCGTGACCTTTTCCCAAATACCTAATGTATTTCACCAGTTTTGGTCAAAAGTAACGAGTAACGAGTAACGTAATTTGATAGCCGATACCGTAAAAAAGTAACGAAAATACTTTACTCGTTAGTCATTCAGAATACTAACGAGTACGTTACTGCGTTAGCGAAAAATGTAACGCGTTACCAGTAACGTCGTTACTAGTAACGCGTTACCTCCAACACTGGATACAAGTCACTCCAGACCCCCCAAAAATATTATTCTACACGGTCGATTTTCTCTATTTGTCTGCTTTGTGATTGCTTCATTTTTCAAATGGGCGTAAGGTTATAAAACATTTTCTAGATGTCCGGTGGCCATCGTTTTATAGCTTTGAGAATAAAAAATGTGACCGGCAGCGTTTAATGTTGACATCCGTGTCATTAAAAGTCGTATTGCGCAGCTCATTTCTTTTTTAATATAAATACATCTAACTCGCAGCAGTCCATATCAAACACATGCTACGAGAACATGAGAGCACAAGCTTTTTGGGAGAGGCATTCGCTTTTTCTTCAACCCCTCCCGGCGTAGAGGTTATCTTCCCTTGGTCAATCCGGAGGCACAACGGGTCCCCAGCGCAGACTTAGTCCACTGCCTCAAAACGACGGAAATAGTTTGCTTCCTGCTGCATCACTCGGTAAATCACACTAATTACCATATTTACTTGCATAATCAATTCACTTTTTTCCAAAAAAATTTACCCATATTTGGGGGCGTTCATTACACGAGGTAAAATTTTTGCATTTACACACTTTGTGCAAATGTCATTTTAGGTGCCAATATGACATGGCAGAGTACTGTAGCACATCTCCACAGACGGAGGCGTGCCCATGGCTGGTTGTGGGTGCGTCACAGTAATCATGCTCTATAAATTGGAAATCTTTTTTAGGGGTGCTTTTGGCGTGCCTTTTGCCGAAGAAAAAGCACCCTATGAAGCTCACTCAGTACGGAGAGCAACACGACCATTCTTAGGCCTAACCACTCTCACTCACTGTCCGAAAGCGGACTACAGACAACGGCGTGTTTGTCGACATCAATGCATCCAATAGGCGAAGAATGTCTGGGGCTGGGCAATTGCTCGACCCAAGCTTCGTCAAGTGTGCGCGCCGCTCGGTTTCCAGTTGATGACTTCTGCAACTATGCACTTGGCGGCCGCTTGCAGCCATGACGAGAGCGGCTTCGCTTCGCTTGACTTGGCCTGACCGCTTGGTGGCAAAGGAAAATTGACTTGGTGGCTAGCTAAATTAGACGCAATTCCAGACTTGAGGAGCCAAAAATTGGAAGTGTGTTCATTACGCGAGGAGAAAAAAGTCCAAATATTGCTACCCATTTTGGGGGTGCGCTCATTATGCGAATACGTTCAATATCTGAGTAAATATGGTACAATTGATAATGCTTAATTATGATTATGTATGACTAATTATGACTAAGTACGACTTCTATATGCTTTGTATGCTTTATGTTGCCTTGGCCTGATTCTAACGGTTTCTCGTTACTTTTGAGCGCACCAAATGCTTTTCACACAAAACCCAACCCTTAAACACACTCCGAGTTAAAAAAAGGACATTAACAAGTAAGTGACCTGGGCCAGCAATTTGCCACGATTAAACGAATCAGGTGAGCACCTGGCCACGTGACGATTGCCGCCTGCAGGTGGTTGTAGGCATCCCGAAGCAGGTCCTGGCGGACGCGAATCACGCCCAGGTTCACCAGCAACTTGGACTTGAGGTGGCAGACGTCGCAGGCATCGCTCGGGCCTGTGTTGGATGCCGCCGTGGAATTCGGGACCACTACACCGACCTCTGCGAAGTACAGAGTACAGAAAATTACTAAAGCATGTTCACAAAGCAGCACAGGAAAGTCAGCCTTGCACCTCAAATTTGTCCCAGCAAAGAACTGCAAAAAGGCTTCGCTTTGAACGAATCTGCAGCAGAAGCTCTTTATAGTGAAGACTAATGCTGCAGCATAAAGGCCCGTTCACACGCTTGCGACCTTTTAAGGCCCGTTCACACTCTTGCGACCTCTTAAAACTGGGTTCCTTAATACCTCTTACAACGAGAGGACATACTGGCGCCATCTATTGGCTAGCAGTGTAAACTTGGCGGTCCGGCATATTTTCTATTTCTCTCCCGCATTATCATTTCTTTCTTGGCTCGAAAAACTTTTGTCAACGTTATAAACGAGCCTTTCTCATAGGTATTACGCACATTTGACCTCGAAAATCCCGCAAAACCTTCACTCTTGTGAAATGCAGTTCCAGGGTCACCGCATAGATGGCGCCAGCATGCCAGTATGTTCTCTCGTCTCTCTCAATCGTACTCGGTTGCAAGTGTGTGAACAGGCCTTAATATAGACGCAGTAAAGCAAATTCTGAAGTATACAATTATAAAGCTGCTACGGGCGTTTGGGGAACTGATACAGCAAAGATCTTGCTAGAGAAAGATTTATCCTGAAAACAAAATGACTTTAAGAGAGGTTCTAGTGCACGGCATCCACCCTGCTTGTCACTAAGGCCAAAAACGGCACCACAAACTAAAAACTTTCAGCCGTTCCACTCTGGTGAAGAAGGAAGACCGGCGAAGCTGTACTATGGTGGGACGACTTCTTGGACGACCTCAAGGACGACGCCTGGAGGACGACATCTAGGACGACCTCAAGGACGACATCTAGGACGACTCAAGGACGACCTCAAGGACGATTCATCGAGGACGACGTTTAGGACGATTTCGAGGACGACGCCTAGGACGACCTCAGAGACGACATCTAGGACGACCTCAAGGACGACGCCTAGGACGACCTCAGGTACAACGTCTAAGACGACCTCAAAGATGACATCTAGGACGACCTCGAGGACGAAGTCTAGAGGACGTCGTCCCATAGGCGTCGTCCTCGAGGACGACTTCTGGGACGACGCCTAGAGAATTCAGCTTTTCCACTCTGGTGAAAACCAGAGTGGAAAGGCTGGAAAGGTTGCCGCCACCTATGAGCGACGGCGACAACCAGACCACAGCCAGTTGTCTGGTGGCCGCCGTCGCTCATAGATGGCGGTAGCTGTCCAGAGTTTTGTGTCTACATTTATTTGTTGACGGACACGAAACTGGGGAAACTAGCCCTTAACAGCTCCGCTGTAAAACAATTATGAAGCCTTTACATCCCAGCCCAGTGAAAACAGTGGCCCAAGGGGCGCTCCTACAAAGAACTCGGGAATATAGTTACCAAGACCACCTGGAAGTCTTCAATCAGTAAACAAAGTTGGTTACTCTAGGCCCCCAAACCACCAACACCTTCAATCAGACTGTGGCAACCTCAGCTAGGACGTAAGAAAGTAATCCCACCAGCTTTTCTAGAAGCAAAGCCTCCCGCGAGTGTTTGGGTCCAAGCAGCCCCACTTCCAGCTGGATTATGGAACTGGAAATGAGGCGGTCCAGCTGGATTCCAGCTGGACCCAGCTCTAGTCAGCTTGGACCCAGCTATAGTCCAGCTGGACCCAGCTCTAATCCAGCTGGACCCAGCTGGAATCCAGCTGGACTGCCTCATTTCCAGTTCTATAATCCAGCTGGAAGTGGACTGATTTTCGACTGGGAGGGCACGGCAACACCTACCTCCTTCCACGACGTTGCCCGCATTGCCGTCCAGTTTGGGTCTCTTGGCGGGGGTCTCCGCACTTTCGCCCGTGCTCGCATCCCGTCCACTTGTGACCGGCTGAGACTGTCCGCACCGACACTGCTTCAGTGCGTGCGTCATCCGGAGGGCACTGAAAAGATGCATTGAACAAACGCTACTGCCGTTCTTCGACGAAAACCAATAAACTTTCTGACGCCGTGCCATGCCCCCTCTCCCCCCCCCCCCCCCCCAAAAAAAGAGCTGAAATGCCAAGGCCAAACGAAAATATTTTTTATAAGAAATCCAGAATTGGAGGCTGTACGCACAGCGGATTGCCTAAAGTGCCGCTTTTCGGAACATTTTGGAGGATGGAATTTTGTGAGCGAATAGACTGGTTCATCGACCACGGCATCCCCTCGAGACACAGGCCGATTGGAGATGACTGACTAAACCTTACAAACAGTGGCTGCATATACTTCCAAGTTCCAGTTGGAAAACGAAACACGTAGAAATTAGAAACTCTACTAAAAACACGCTTACGACCTCTTGTGGCCCCTCACAAGAGCACGCCGGTGCCATCTATCTGGGAGCCGTGGAGCATTTCCACATAATTTTTTTTTGTGCATCATTCTTTCTGCTTGCAGAAATGACCACACAAAGCGTGCTGCGATTGACAGCGGTAGTTGCTGCATTGTGGAAAGGCATGTTGAAGGAGATTTGCCTTCAGCCAGTGTGCTGCACAATGTTTGCAATAGCGTCTTTGCTTTCTGTACAATTGATGTAAGAGATGTGCGTGAGGAGACATGTGCTTTGGTGGAACAATTGTGCAAAATGTTGCACCCGCCAAGAAAAAGAACAGACGCACTTCTTTTCTTTTTTTTTTGCTGAAACTTTTTTAGAATGGAGGCGCCCATGATTGTGCCTGTGGCGGAAGCGAAAGTATTTTTGCGAGCCATACATACTTTGAGCAGCGGCAGTGGGGAGACGAGGGAGCGCGTCCGCATGGCGCGACAGTAGTATAGAAAATGGCAGTTCTAGACCATCCCCCATTCCCCCGACCTTCAAAACTGACCTTGAAGAAATAATGTGAAAACAATATACAAAAATCACCCTGTAGGAACATATTTCACCATGTCCTGTTCATAAATCGTTCCCAGTATATCTTCTCTGTTCATGTCAACTACAGTCAAATCTCATTAATTCAAACTCGAGGGGGGCTGAAGATTTGTTTGAATAAAGCAAAGTTTGAACTATCAGGAGTTTCCTCCCTACAGAGACGCATAGGATGGGACCTGCATGTTAGTTTGAATTATCCGAAATTTTGAATTAAGAGATTTTTGAATTAATGAGAGTCGACTGTATATGGTAATACAGATCACTGAAGAATTTCTTTATTCGAAACAATTTGGTTGTATAATTCTGTTTGTAACCCTTTTCAAAAGCCCCTTTATATTTTCATAATCTCACAGCATCACTCACTAACTTTGAATTTTGGCTTCCGATTACTTTTCGGTGGAGCCATATAGAGTGCTTCTCAACCTTATAGGGAGCTTTGCTGGACCTTTGCGACAGGTGATCTGTCCCTACCAGCAGACAGGGCCATTACAAGCAACCCAAAGCACTTAAGCCTCCAGCGGACAGGGCCATAGCAAGCGAGCCAGAGCGCTTGAGCCCTTTGGCGAGAACCACAGCCATTCATCCGATCCACCACCAAGAGGGAGGCCCTAAGTAACTGCACAAGAGGCAAATATGTGACCATCAATCCCACCTCGTTTAGAGGAAAAAAGAGGTCCCGTTTGAGCTGCGGTGGAGCATGAATCGAATTGGGAGGGAAAACAGGAGTAATTTATTATGTGACAGCTGTTCATCTCACTGATCAGCCTAGAAAATAAAAATTACTGAACTTATTTTCATTTGATCTCGCAAATGCCGCAACATGCAGTTCCAGGGTCACCTCATAGATGGCACCAACATACCAACATAGTGTGTTCTCTCGCCGTAAGAGAGAGCGAGGGCTTACCTAGTTGTAAGCAAACGCGAGTGTGTGAACGGACCTTTAAAGCAACAGACAGACCTACGCGCTCCGCAAACAACACAAGAACGACGACCAACCAGCGGATGTCCTCCAGGGCATCCTCATATCTCTCAAGAGAAGCGAGAGAGGAGCCCCTGTAGAAGTGGAACGCAATAGTCCGCAGCTGCAACTTTACGGCGTGGCTCGCGGAAGAGGAGAGCCCCTTCGACGAAAGACGGCCGAACACCAAGCCGTCCCCGTCGTCCGGAAAAGCCGTGAGACAGTTCGTGGAAGTCTCCTCCACCGACACGGCGCCCAGCAGCTGGCCGCAGAGCTGGACACAGTCTTCGAAGCGGCCGCAGTTAAGCAGACAGTGGACGCGTTCCAGCTGCACGTCACGACAGTCCGGAACGGGAGCCGGTCGTCAAACGCGTGGATTTCCTGCGCAAGTTTTAGTATAGGGTAAAACGTTGGCCACTCCGGCCATAAAAGCGAGCGCGTTAAAAAGTTGCCCCGAAATGAACAAATTTTAAATGTTACGATCATCGCGCCTCATACTGCTAGATAGCATATGAGCTTTTTTTATGAACAAAGCCCATGCACCTGCTTTGATGCAGAGCATGAGAATAATAGCCAATCACTGCCATTTATAAAAAGGATCCAGAGAATGGTGAGGTGATGGTAGCCAGAGCCATATTTTTAAGTGTATCAGTCGCACATCCTTATAAACACCTCTTTTACAAAAAAGGTGGTATATAAGTCGCACCCTCGCGTAAAGTCACGCTTTCTCGTGTGCTTGTTGTGGTGCTGCATTTACGCCGCCCCGCTTCAGCTTACTGCCGGAAGAGCAAACCATCGGAAGGTGTTCTGATGTCCGTCCTTTGTCGTAAATGTCAATACAACCAACGTCATCCACAATTAAGGTCCACACTTACAAGAAAAAAGGCATATAGGCTGCACCGTTGTATAAGCACACCAACGAAAATTTAGGAAAAAATCCTAGATTTATATGCCAGAAATTATGGTAAATCCCAGCATAAATTACATTTCTAAACCAAAAGGCTATCAGTGCACTGTCATTCGCTCATCTCTTTTCGTAAATTATATTAATAGGACTCCACATGCCCCTCATAAAAGTGGCTGCAAAGGATAGCTTGGGCTATCTGGGGGACTTTACAGCATTGTTCAGACCTTCTAAGTGCCTCATCGTCATCAGTGGTGGAACTGACAAGTGGTGATTTGGAGCAGCTCTTGTAGCAGGGAAAAACGGGTTTTGGTGTAGACAATTTTGAGCTTTCATGTCAGAACATTTTATACAATATCTTTAAAAGCTAGCCTGTGGAAAAAACTGCAGTTGAAACGCAGTTGGAGTGTTGCGGAGACTATTTAAAGTGTTGCACCTACAGGGGACCTGGCTGCTACAGATATTTATTTATTGATTGAATAATCATACGCTGGTAATTTTGCAGATGTCTCAAATAACCTACCGTAAATACCCCGCATCCGCCATACCACACTAAGCGCCCATACCCAAATTTGTAAGATCTGAGAAAATATGCACGGTACATTGATATGTAAAATTGATAACCGGACAAGCGCCCATCCCCCATTTTTTCGCGATTATCTCTAAATTTTGAGTGGGCGCTTGCCCGGTATTTTACGGTATTAGGAGTATCGAAGGCATCTTCGGTTTGTGTTTGACATAAAAATATGTTTTGGGCTACTTTGTAGGGTTTGTATCACGCTGCTCTCGCTCATATTCCACCTGCTACTGTTCATAGAGCAGCTAAGCAGAGCACATAGCCACTCTAACTGATCACAATGAATAGTGCTAGCTATTCGTTGTGATCTATGTGAACACCGCTTGCACAAAAAAACCCGATAACTCTTCGTTAGGCATGTGCAAATAATAGATTTTGGGTTCGAAGCAAATTCAAAGTGAATAGTGATTTTGGTCAAATATTTCTGAATTGAATATTGAATTGTTGCTTCACCTTTCTCCATGCCTTTCACTACTGTTACACCATACTTAAACAAGAATTCAGCTAAGCTCGCAAAGGTTGTTCCCAAGCTTCTAACTGCCCACTTATGAGCTCTGTTAAATTTAATCTAACTATGTTTATAGAGTGTGGCCTCAGAAAGTCCAATACCTATACATTGGGATGGGAAGTAAACGACAGATTTTACATAAAATTAAACCTATAAAGGAGCCCAGCCATATGTAATTGAGGGGTTTTATAAATCCTCTTGCTACAAGCAAATATGTTCTTCAATTCTGAATTTAGAAAAACAAGCACAAATAATGAACACAGGTTGTTAGGTCATCGTTGCCTACCACATAGCCTTGCATAATAGCCACAGTTACATTTTGAAAATTTTACTGCAATGTAAATATCAACAATCAAGTTTTGTTTCTTTTTAAACATTAGGTGCGCACATACACCAGACCCCTTTGAAGGTGTGTTTTTCACCCAAGTGCGGGCTCCGCTGCGGCGAAGCAGGTGGCGAGATCGCTGTGTTCGCGCCCGCTGCAATCAACACTTAGAAAAGTATGAATATCGCAGTTCAATTTAAAGATAATATCAAATAGCGTATTATTTAAAACTACTTTTTGAAAATATGAATATTTGCGCAACGCTACTCTTAGCACATAGTACTTAAAGCATCCGAAAAAACAACTCTACTTTCTTAATTTTCAGCGACATCGCCAACAATGCCACGTGAGAGACACTTTTAGTTGCCACTCCGAGAACAGCTCCCTTTTGGCTTTTGGCACAGGAATGGTGCAAATTGTGCACAAATACACCCCTTGGGCTTGGAGCAGCATGCAGCAGGTTGTTCGTTCTGGCTAAAGCCAAATTTCTAGCTGCAGAAAGTTTCTCCGTGGTAGTCCTTTTACGCCACGTTTCTATAAAATCCAGGAATGCAAAACGTTCTGCCAGAAACCCTCAACCATGGTGCCTGGAACCAATTGGTCGCTTCGATTTCCACAGCATGACGTCCGTAGAAACGTCACCTCTGTCGCCGGCCGTGATCCTTGCGGTGTCACAGCGGCAGCGGTGGATGTGGCAGACGTCTGTTTCCCTGCAGGTCGCTGTCCAGCTCGACAGCCCACGAAAACTTAGGCAGCCAAGGGGTGGGACGCCGCGATGACAGCAACACTCGTATTATTTTGCGCTTCTTTTTTTGGATCTCCTACGACCAACCACTGGGATCGCAACATCCTACAGCGTGACACTTTGGCTTTTGTGATGTCATTTCTTGCCACTTGGGGACCCCTTTCGATGCATAGGGGAGACAGGACTCTCAGCTGACGAGTAGAAGACGCATTACAGGCGCCATACACGAGCGTGAAAGCTCCGAGCTCACCTTGGCTACGGTGCAGTCTTCCCAGAGTTCCTGGAGACGGTCGTAACAGTCGGCCGCTTTCTCGTAGCGCCCCAGGGCCATCAGGCGCCGGGCCGAGTGGTACGCCAGCGACAGGCTCGGTGCCGGTGCCACCTCCGACAGAAAGCAGCGTCTCCCGTCAGGGCCATCCAAGACGGTGCTGCGACCGGACACGCGCATCTGCAGCGCTTCCTGCATTCCCGAAGAAGTTGAATGACCACAATGTGTCGACAGGCGGACGAGTGCGCCGTACACAAAAATGTTCATACTTTGAGATATATAGGGTAGCTCGGGCGGATCCGACGCGGTAAAATGAGCAGGAAACATTGATGCCTCCACATGGAAAACTCAAATTTTCACCGAATGTGCATCGAGCGGGTCAGTTTTACCTTGCGAAATTTTAAGGCGTAGTTCTCTTTCTGGAAAAAATAAGAGGAACAAATTGGCCAAAGTCAACTTCGGGCGCGTTTGCAGACGACAGGGTCAGCGACGCAATTGACTTGTGGCGCCACCTACCGATAGGCGCAGCAGGTAGACGACGCACACTGTTGTCCGCTCGCTGCGCCTATGGGTAGCTGAAACTTTATATGTTTTGGCACCAATTGTTCCGCCTCGTTTTACTGCGTCAGGTCCTCCGGAGCCATCCCAAATTTGTTCCGTAACTCTGATAGAAGCCGTTCCTGCTTCAGTTTTTACGGACATTCCATTCGTGCTCCTGAGATGGAAGTGACTCTAGCAATTTATTCTTGTAAAAACATTATCTGCCGTTGCTCGGCCAATACATCCCTCAGATGTGACATTGCTAAATGGTTTTATTTTGTACAGTTACTCGCTAGACTAAATCCAGCTGAGACTTGTCCTTCAGACCTTTTGACGAATTTCGACAAATGATATGCTAATGTCTACAGAAGCTGTCTTTTTCTTAATTAAATGAAGAGAATATGGCCAGCCGATGGATGTAGTGAGAGCATCCCATGTCATTGCACTCAAAAATTAATGCTGGCCACCCACCCCCGTGATGCGCTCCATTTGAGGCCGGTGGCAGCTAATATAACATTAATTTGCTCTAGCAACGCCTAATATCCGGTTAATGCAGCTCGTAGAGCACTCTGCAGTTATGAGAAGCTCCGAGGACCGCAGACCCAACCAATGGATTATTTTCAGCTGCACACGAGTCACCTAGAGGGTGCAAGTCACACTCCATTTAGGTAAATGCACCCATTGCTCCTGTCCAGTTTCTTCTGTCCACAACTGGATATTGTGGGGAAACAAAAACTTAGACCGCCCTCCCTGCTGCACAAATCGTTCATATCTGAGTAATGCTATTTCGAGAGGTGGTTCCGTCATTTACAAAACAACAAAAAAAAAACTCAACAAAAAACTGGGCCGAGACAACACCACCCTGGGGACGAGGCCCGCACCTTTCTCTCCCAACCATCATCACCAGTGGATCCAGGCAGCGCCGCCTAGCTCGTGTCAGCATTGCCGCCAGCGTGTCTTGCGGCATCTCAAACCGAGCACGAAACTGGCACGCGGCGACGCCAAGACGGACGCTGCCTGCCACTTTTGCAGCGTTTCTTGTCGAGCTTCGGCGCGTTTGCCGCTCAAGACGGGTCGGGATCCACCGACGACAACGTTGTGAGCAGGCCTCGTCTTCAAGGTGGTATTGGGCGAGCCACTTTCGAAGACTGTTGTTCTTTCGGGACGGTTACTGCCACTTCTTTCTTCCACATACCTCAAACAGGAGGACGAGCGCCTGGAACTGGGCGTCGTGCATCCCGAGGCAGTCGTAGCACTGGGCCATGTTCCACAGGGCGAGCAGGTTGCACGGGTCCTGCTCCAGGGAGGCGAGGAAGTGCTCCACTGACGAGTGCCACTTCCCCTGCACGCGCCGAGGGCGGTCACGTGTCTGCGACGGACTCACATCTGGTTTATACACGAACGGGACCTGGATCATTCTTTCGCCCATCTTGGAAAAAAATGTATGGCAGATTGCTAGGCAATTGTGTCGCGTTCTAGTGCCAGAGACGTTTAGCGGTACTCTGAGTTTCCAGACGCCAGAAACCTACATTCACGGCACCCTTCATTGGATAGTTTAACGAATAACTATGTGTACACTTGACAGTTGTTCTTAGAATGAAGCGATACTACCACTCTTCCTCGCCCAACTGACTCCTCTTCGCCTACCCCTCTGCTCATGCTACCTCCCCAGTTAACCAACCAGTGTCGAGCACCTCGCTCCTCCTCTCCCACCCATCAACCAATCAGTGTCGAGCCTCGCGGCCATGCTTTTATCTGGGCTTCACAAAATGTCAAACACCAAGCCAAAGAATGTTTCGCGTTCAAATTTTTAAAAAATTCTGCGGGTGTGGTACATGCACTTAAAAGCTAGGGTAAAAGTGCAGGAGCGGAAAGGAAAAGTGGGAAGTCATAAACACCTGTCTAAAACGAAAAAAAAAGGAAAAATAACACACGCAGGTTTGGCAGGGCCTTTCTTCGAAAGCCCAGCCTCCAACACGTGCTTGTTGCCTATTGCTATGCTTTGGCTATGCATGCACGCCCGCAGCTTACAAGGTACCGAGCGTTATTGAAGGTAGGAAGATTGCGCTGGAGGTGGGACAACTGAAGCCCCTCCCTGCTGTTCTCATTTTCAGTGACATCAGGACAATTCAAATGTGCAGTTACACCAGAACCTCTCCATAGTAAAGTCACGTTTTCTTTTTAAGTCTGAAAAAAATGCAGTGTGTGTAGCACCTTAGTTATGGCCCTCTATAGATCTTATGAAGTGCTCGCACACGGGTGACAATGCGTGTGAAGAATGCCACAAAAAAATTACAGGGGCCACTTAAGACTGTTTACTATACGTGAAGGAATGCGAAAGCATTCCATTCCGCCACGTCTTCCTATTGCAGGCGGTGCTCCGGCGGTGACATCACGCTCTCCCACTGTGTGGCGAACCCCGCCGGCTCCACGCCTTTTGTGTCGATGCACTGCATTGCTGTGCTTTTCTTCGTGTCTTATTTCTGAGGCAGGTCCGCTTGGACCTTGAGTGCCCCGCCGACTTCTGTGACGAGGCATCTGCATTGCTGTGCTTTTGGCCAATGGGAATTTAACTGCCGTTTTGCAGCTACAGACGGTTACAGACAACGCTGGCCTCGCTCCACGGGACAGTTAATGCTTTCGCATTAAAAACTTTCTGGGACACACTTCCAACTGACCTGTTGACAATAGCAATACATAGCGATCAACTTTGTTGAGCGATTGTGGGTTGCTGTTTTTGGCATCGATGTAAAGGCGCATTCACACCGGCGATGCTATCTAGTTGCGCGATATCTTTCATCGCAAAAGCGACCATCGCGGAAAAAGTGACGCGATTTGAGCAGTCACTAGCTGACCTGACTTTTGCGATGCGATATAGTCGCTGAGCGGCTGAGCCAACCAGCGAGAGTTTTCGAGAAGCGACTCGCAAACGAAGGCGTTGGACTCGCTCATCACACACGCCAGTGTGACCATCTAATTTTTTTGCAATGCGAAGCTAGTCGCATAGTGCAACTGCTTTACATCGCCGTTGGAATGCGCCTTAAGAAACTAAAAAAAGAAAGACCACAGTAACAGCATGTGTCAAGAATTACAAAACATAGTAGGTAAAGAATTGAGGAACAAAGAAGTTTCTACGGCCAAGTGGAAACTTGATACTTATTTCATGCAAGACCAAAAAGCAGCCTTTTCTGGGGGCACTGACCCACTTCTTTCTGACAAGATAGCAGCAGCAGCGTCCATTAGGGGCTTTCCTCCCCACCGCTGCCATTTCCTAAAATAACCGCCACTGTGCCTTTTTTTGTTTCTTCTGTCCTGAAATAACGGTCCTCATTCTAACTCGCCACTGTCCAGTTGCATCTTTGCAAAAGATTCCACATGTTCGGCGAGACACTCCATTTGCGCGGCCAAAGACGTTGATGCCACAATACAATTTCGGCTTGTACCGTGGCACCCTGACCTGCTAGCTCTCTCACCTTCTTGGCCAGGTGACAGCCCACAAGGTTCAGCAGTGCTGAGCGGACGCTGTTACTACTCGAAGCTGGAAGCTGCTGCAGAGCTTTCCAAATGTCAGCTCCGGCGTCGGCCGTGCTTTCAAAGCAGACAAGGGCTGTGGGGACACCGACGCAAAAATAAATTCAATGTGGTGTGCGGCCATTTCTTTTTATTCTCCAGTCAATTTAAGCCAGCGAGGGAGACTCTCGTAATGCAGTGCTTGGCAGCGTCCATCGGCATTATCAAGTTTGGGCAAAGAAGATGAAGGTTGCATAAGAACCACAGAAAGCCCATAACAACAGTGATAAAACCTTTTAGATTAATGCATTGTTCCGAAAATGTTTTGTCTTCGTCTTACAGGTTTAAACAGCCTATAACTTTGCAACTGCCCAAAACGAGATGATTGCTGGGTCCTCCCGTGCACAAATGCCCACACACCATGCATGCTAGAGCGTGCTTGAGATTAGAGCCACCATTACAGCCCCGCCCATCTTTTACCAAGACACTGTGCCATTTAAACAAGCAGCTAAAAGCCGAAAATAGGCCCCGAGAACACAGGAGTATACTACAATGGCTGACTAAAACAAGCACAGGCTACGAGAAAGCCAATAAGTCCTCAAGTTGACTGCACCTAAAAAGAATTTAAGAAAAGATAGAAGGGAAGGGTACAGCCATGGTTGTGTTCATGTAAAGCTGACTAGAAGCCTCCATGCCAGTGCAACAGCCACCGCAAGTTCAGGCTACCTGACCACCTTTACAAAACAAGCAAGCTCTAGCAAATTAACATTAACCCAGAGTTTAGAACATCAATGCCAAGCATCACCTTGGAAATATGTCACAAAAGGGTCCAGAGCCTGGCAGCGGACCTCGGCGAGGCATCGCCGTACATCGGGCGAGGCGCCGGTGGAGATGTAACCGCACACCGCGCGGAGCACACTGCACAGGGACCGGAGTGAGGCATGGTCCCTGTACTGCGCCACCCGCAGCCATTCCCGTTCCTGTTCCTGCTGGTGAAGCAACGACCAACGCCGAGAGAACAACCTCGCTATCTTGCTGTCACTACGTCTCCCAATTAGTGCTGCAGTCACCGCATTTCCGTGGAATGCCTGATGACGAAAGACGGCCTTTTTCATGAAACATACCACCGTTATCTTACAATTAGGGAGCTGCGTTCGTAGACTGATTAACTTTGAATGCATGCAGTGCATCTCCGGATCCATTCATGCACTGGGTAACTCAGTATTATCCCCTTAAAATGTGCACCCACGGCAAATCATTGCACTCTTTACTTTTGGCTTTGATCTCCTTACAGAGCATCACATAAAGAATTTATTTATATTTTTTTATTTAAAAGGGCATAAACACTTTCTGGCAACGTACAAAAAAAATAAAGATGGAAAAGCAACACACATTAGAACAAAAAGCAAGAAAACGTGTTAACAGATTTTCAGATGGGTTGGCAAAACTGCCGGAACAAATACAAAGAATCACGCAGTATTTTACTCAACGACAAGCTAGAATAGGACTAACGCAAGAGCAAAAGCGTACACAATTTAAAAAAAAATAAAATAATGTTGATTCTTTCCTTTTTTTGATTTTACAGGTCACAAGATGAGTCATGAGACGGAAGGAATGAACAGAACAATTCAAGCGAATGACATGAGACAGCATCTTCAGGAAGAGGGTTCCAGTCGCTGATAGTTAAGGTGAAAAGGGAATATTTAAAAACAGTCCTTGAAGCATTGGGGCTGACGAAAGGTACGGCTATGTTTGTTGCGAGTAGTTCCGGATACATCAGAAGTGACGTAAACTGTTTTATTTATCTGCAGAAAAAATATATGCACAAACAAAATAAAAAAATATCTATCCATCATTGAGATGCCATGTACACTCACACACAAGAACACAAGAAATTAACCATGAAAATAATCAAACATCCTGACCCTTTGTTTAGGGGTAAATAAATAAATTAATTAATTAATGAAAGGGAATTGTAGAAATAAACTTTTAAAATACCTAAAGCACAGAATGAAGAGAGAAAGAAAAACCAATAACTCAATGATAATCAATATTAATCATATATTTAAGGTTATAAATGTTCGATGCTGTAAAAGATAAATCTTAGCCAGGGCAGTATGGCTGCTAGCATGCACCACAAGACGGTGGTTACACGACCGCGTGCCAGTGCAGTTGCACTCATTCATATTGAAATGGGCAGGAGTGGGAACCAAACTCGAATGATCCCTGTTGTTCTGCAGTGAGCTTTCGCTTCACCTGTTTCGAGCTACAATGTGCTAACGAACTCGGCTACACCAAGAAAGAAAAATATGACGAATGCAACATCAACGAAGAAGTTCAGGCTGAGATAACTTCCTTGAGCACCATCAAAGGAATATTTACAGGCACTCACATCTTTTGTTACTTCTGGAAGACCCAGAGCAGAGATGTAGGACAGCAGTTGAAAGCTGTTCACAACGTCATTTTCGCTCAACAGCCTCTCAGCCAGACTGCAACTTGCAAGGACCAAAAGTTCAAAGGCCGCTGGATCTTGCACTGCAATATGAAATTACGAGTTGCTCAAGCCTAGCAGTTAGTTATGTCTACATGTTGCTTGCCGAAGGCACCCGACAAAACCCGTTTGCACGGCGTACTCACTCTTCAGTCTCTTTCCGATCTGCCGAAACGACTTGATGAGATCTCCAACATCTTCCACCACAGAGGTCGCGCTTGAGGAGTAAGATGCATTCAGCAAGATGCACGCTTGAATTAAGCAACAAAAGAGCATTTCTATCTTAGCTGTCGGCGTCTTGCATTGTGCCTTGTTTAATCACCGGCCAACGCTCGCCAGCAGCTCAGGCACTGACCAATCAGGTATCAGGAATTTGCCAGTGACCTGGTGCTGCTTTGACCATGTTCACTGTACATACCTTTCTCAAGAAGCACACCGTAGTGGCGGGTCAAATCTTGCAAGCCAATCTGAATGCATTTGGATTCGTTGTGTAATATGGCACATGCCAGGGCCAACGTCCCACTTTTCACGGTGGCGTCTGCATGGGCACGTAAAAAGAATTAATATTCTGAAGCGTTATGGCTAGAGTTCTTGGTATTCTACTTTGCCTAAATAAAGTCAACATTCACCGGTATTTATTCTAAAGAGATGCATCCCCAGCAGGTAAATGATGAAGAACGTGTCTTAAATACAAGATATTTCTATGGCTACTTAAGCCCTTCTCAACGCACGGATATCCTCAAATGGGTCCAGACATTTCATAGAACGCCGTTTCATAAAATACTGTTTCACTGAACGTCATTTTGTCGAACGCCGTTTCATTGAAGCCGTTTTATGGAACAATGCCTAGATGAGGACTTGGAACTTTTGATCTAATAGTTTTCTTTTAACAACAGAAGGATAGCACACCTTTCTTCTCCTACAAAGAGGTGGACTAATAATAGGAAACTTTATATTTCTATGATAATGCAGTGAGTGCACAAGCGAGCTGGTGGATGTTAACCATTTTGTCCTTAGCCCAAGACTGAGGCAGGAAAAGAGGAAAGTTTCAAAGTAGAATAAAAATGAACAGTCGAGGACACGTCTCTAACACAGCTCTGCTGAACACGTGTGCTGGGGCTACAGGCCATTTGTGGAAAGACAATTCGTAGCAGGGCAGTTTGTCAGATACGTCAATTCGTCGCATTGAGCTTGTCAGACTATTGAAAGAACTTCGTAGGACTGTTCGTCGAAAAGGGCTGTTTGTCTTTCGACAAAGTCCTTTAGCCATTGTGCTGCTAAAGCGGCCAACAATAACCGGGAACACAGCCTTGACATTTTATGAAACCTGGGATCAGGCGCAGTGACAAAGGTATATCTTTTCAAGGATGTATCGTCGTCCTTGAAGGGGCGTAATGTTTCAAGCACAAAGCCGTCCTTGAAGCAATGACATGCCTCCATGTACCATGAAACTGAAAAAAAAATAGTGTCTCCACTCTGTTTATTTTTTATCCTCGGCAGAAACGTGGACCTGCCAGCTTTTCAACCTACATTCAGGAAGCTATTTTCCTAGAATAAAATGAAAACACAAGTAACTAGATAAATAAAAAAATAAAAAAAGGCAGAGAGAAGAATAGTTATATTCCTTTCTGGACGTACCTTTCATGCGTGAACAAATAGGCAACAAGGTATCGGGTGGAGTACAGCCGCTTACCTTGCCTGAAAATAGTAAGCTGCATACCCCCTCAAGTTTTGTGATGTTCTATAATTCGATAGCCAAACGTTCGGTGAAAAAGTGACCAGGGTAGTCATTTTATTTCTGGTGAATGTGATTCGACAGCAACGTGAACACAACTCAAAAGTGAGAGTAAAATATCTAAAAAGCACTATAATGCTCTAAAATTTGGTGAAGTGAAATTCAATGAAACGGTGTAAAGCGATTCCATGAAAGAACATTTGATGAAATGTCCACTTATTAATGCAAAGGCATTAACTGTCCCATGGAACGAACCGACGTCATCAGCTTTTGAAAGCAGTACCAAACGGCACCTTCCCTGTCCCAATGGAGCGAAGCCTGTGATATGTAGCAGAAATCTGATGGATAGGCTCCCACTGGTTAGCGCCGTCACTGTTTCAAGGAGGAAGGCTCCCATTGGCTCTCGCGCGGCATAGTTCCAAGGAACGGCACCAGAGAGAAGCCCTCTCCATGGCAGCGCAGAGCCGTATATTGGGAGAGTTTGGCCAGGTGGGTGTGGCGACGAAGGCGCCGGAGAGGAGAAAAGTAAACGAAAGGGAGGAGAGCGCCGAAGGAGCGAGAGAAAGAAGAGAGCAGAGAGGAGACGACCCCCATTTTTTTCACAACGCTGTCGGAGAGAGCACTGCTGAGGCTACGCGTCGTCTGCTACGGGCCGACTTCTTTTTCGCCTGAATAAAAATTTGTGGCCATAACTCGAGAAAACTTCATTCATCACCTTTCTAACCCACCCACCGAGGAATAACAGTATATAATTTTCTTGCCAGAGCCAGCGATATGAAAGGAAATAGTCGAGATATAGATGCCGATCCAATGCATTCTGCCGGGAGAATGAGCGAAGATGGCGGCCCTCCCCACTCAGCTGGGAGCAGCCGGGAGTTCACGCGCATGCGCTCATGCGTCTCACCCAGCACCGCGTGCTGATTGGCTCGCTCAGGGGAAGAGCGTTACGGCGGCGAGATCATAGACTGACCAAACTCTCCCCATATACGGCTCTGTGGCAGCGCAGCGCACGCGGCGGCCCGGCGCCCGGCTGCTGGTAAAAGAGAGCAGAGCCGGCACGGGCAAACACTGAAGAGGTTGCACGGCCGAGCTCTGCGCGGCGCGGCCACCCTATCCTCAAGAAGGTGGAGTCATCGATGACCATAGTTTTTACAGTGATATTAGTTCTGGGGTAGCACTTGCCAGAATATCATGAACAAGATATGACAAACGGTGTATGATTAGTAAAATATTCAGTAGTCCAAGCAGTGGCGTCACAAGGGGGGTGCGGGGGGCGGATTGCCCCGGGTGCAGCGCTCCGGGGGGTGTCGCGACGGGCCACGAGGGGAAGGGGAGGGGAAGGGGGCGACAAGCGGAGGCGGGGGGGGGGGGGGTGCTGTGTTGGCTGGCGACGAGCTGGGGGGGGGGGGGGTCGCCGCGGGCCACCGCCCCGGGTGCCGCTGACCCTAGTGACGCCACTGAGTCCAAGTTAGCTCGTTACAGGGACTTCGATCTTTAGAAAGTGTTTGTACGCGAGTGGTTTCTACCCTCAATGACATCTTGGCGCGCTTTTTTCTTTACGAGGAAATTTCCATTTTCTTTACCTCGCAGGAGATCGAACAGTGTGTAGAACTCGTGCACGAGCGTCCGCTCTGAAACGCCGTCCAACGTTGCAACCTATAGATTAGGAACCAAAGAAATGCTTTCTGAAGGCCCCGGTGATTTTCGAGGCTTCGGGCCGCACCGCATTACCTCTGCCCGGCACACGAGTCTGTTGTGCTTCCATACCAGGTGGTGCAAGGCGTCGCTCGGGGCCTCTTGTACATCCAAGAGGCGACACGCTTCTTTGAACCTCAAGTACTTGAAAGATTCGATAACTCCTTCCAGTGAAGTATCGTCCATAATTTCAAAAACAGCGACCACCGTCAATATAATCAGAAGAAGTTATTTTGATGTCCGCAACGCCACCACGCCACCTTCCGACCTTCAATAAAGTTATATGGTTATATCGTTATATTCCGAAGCGTGAAAATATTTTTAAAATCGTTCTGACATCCCCAGTTAAAATATGCATTGCATTATTTTGACGTGGATTTCTGTCATTTCTGACTCTAAAATTGTTCCATTTGGGCTTCGGAGTACTTTGGGAGGTCCTCGTTGATTGGCTGAATAAAAGTTTAAAAATGGCGGGCCGGTTGGCGGCAAGGGCGAGAGAAACTTGTTGAATCAAACATTGTTCGAAGTTTATCCGGTTTATCTTGTATACCAGCTGCCCGCGAACTCCGAAGTCATCTCTGACAGGTTAGGATCAAGTGAGGTGTTGCTACGGTGCATGGGAACGAGTCTCCGACGGTTCCAGGCATGTTGCTAACTACGCATAATTCTACTTGGATCTATCGAAAAAGAACGCACTTGAAAAACGCGGATTCATGTACGCATTGTGGCGGCGTGCCAGCAGTACGTGCAACTGACCGTCGCTTCGTGCTTGGACAGTGATGAGACTGCACCAACTGCATCAGTTCATTCCTGCAAGTTCTGTTTCTTTCAGATTGGCGCAGTTTCTCGCGTAACTAATGGCAACCCCGAAAGAACGAGCGGTGACTTCCAAGTCGCTCATCCTGCTGCTTCAGGCCTTGGAAGGACGGACCACGACGGTGGAACTCCGCAACGAGATAGTCGTGCACGGGACGGTCGAAAAAGTCGACAGGCAAGCGGCTGCCCTCTTCTAAACATGGCCACGTGGTTGCGACGGCAGTTTGGTATAAGATTGAACGGGAGACGGCTAGGATTGGATAAAAGGGAAGGGAGCTGTGGTGGGGGAGGGGGACCATGGGCACGTGACTGGTGAGAGCTGGGCTATCCCCCAACCGGTCGCTGCCACCTCCATAAACAAGCTTACCGGAAAATAACGATCCTGGCTTAGTAGCAGTAGTAGTGCAGCGAGTTTACTTGTAGAAATATTATGTCAACCAGCATTCTGGTGCTTTGTCTGGTGCTGATTTGCTAGCTCGTCACCCTAGATGTTGGTTTAAGGTGTACTGTAAAATGGCACCGTCCAGAGAGCCCTTAGTGGAATAACGGTCATAGCTACTGCCGACGCGTCACTGTTCCATGCCTCTCCCGCAGCTGCATGAACGTGGACATGGCGAACGCCACGCTGACCGTGCCCACCTCTGGCGACGCAGCGTCGCCCGTCGGCCGCTTCGAGCAGTTCCACATTCAGGGCCGCCAGGTGCGGTACGTCCACGTCCCAGACGACGTGGACATGATGGCCGCCCTGAAGCAGAAACTGGAGGAGCTCCAGGGCAGCCGGGGCCAAGCGACAGCAAGCCCTCAGGAATGCTGGTGCTCAAGACCCGCCAGCTGCGCGAGAAGATCCTCAGGCAGAAGGAGAAGAGACTGCTGGGCAGGGGAAGGCCCCGCCAGCCATAGTGGACCAATAACGCCTACAACACAAGGCCTTCCCCCCCCAAACGTCACCACTAGTGAATCCACACGGCGCCGCCCACCTTGCGTCGGCATCGTTACCGGAGCGTCGCTAGCACATGACGCTGAACGTGTCTGCCGCTTTTCTGCATCTCGTTGAGCTTCCACGCATTTGCCTCTTGGGGTGCGTCAGAAATCCTTGAACGACGACGTAATGCACGGGCCTTGTGTACTAGGTAATGGGCGGGCGGATGTGGCCACCGGCTCATTCCCGTGCTCCGGGATTCTTTTATGACCTCGCCTTCATCTGTGGACTGGTGCTCCCTTCGCCGTGGAGGTGCTTGGCATGTGGGAAGCCAACTTGACACGCCGATTTGTGAAGTGGCTGGCGAAGAAATACACGGACCACCCAGTTGATCGTTTGACTGATCTTGATCGGTTTGGTGGCTGACATGGTTCCTTGCAACAACCGATATTGTGAAAAAATTCCTCGGTGGAACGCCTTGGAAGAGGAACCTCCGGGAAGCCTTGAACTAGCAGACAATCTAACGGGAGGCTTGGCTTCTTTGGGGTGCCGAGTCTTGGCCAAATGTCGGCTGCCACTTTAACGCATCCGTAAAGTTTCTTTACAACTACTTTTCAATACCCTCGTGATTTGTTTGAGCTAGTGCATTCCTCTTGCATTTGATTAGGCACAAAGGTGTTCTTCACATATTAAAGCAAAAAACTTCCGACAGGTCTTGTAACCACATACTGCAGATGGGAGCCATTTTTACAGTTGTCGCCTACGAGCATCTGCCGAACTTTAGCCCTATTTTCACTTCCCGAGCTAGACACCCCTTAAAACACATGAATATTTGAGGACTTTGTTTTGGAGGCTCCCGCTGGAGATGTGACATGTCCACGGCAGTCTCCGAGAGGCTGCCAGCACCATAGAAATTGGATGGATGCGACTGAACGCTTCCGATAGGGCAGCTGCCCGTGTTGCCTGGCCAGTGTGAAGGTGTATGCCATTTGGTCGGGAGTCTTATATCCAAAAGGGGCCTTTCAAAACTGAGGAGAAAGATGCTGAACCGAAATTTGGATTTTACAAAATAAGGTTGCAGGCGTGTTCAGCAGGACGCTACGAACCCCGAAACATCACTCATGACAGCAATATCTCGAACGGATGGCCGAATTTTTGGACAAAAAGGACGCGATTGAGCGGAGAATGTGACGTAGCTCATTCTCCGGGAACGGTTGAGGATGAGAGAAACCAGCCGTCCTTCTCTCCTCCTCCGTTCGGTTCACCTCCTTGAGAGGACGAAGCGAAGGGAGAGCGAATGAGAATCGGAACGCAACAGGCCTTGTCTGCCTCGTTCAAACGCTTCCTTCTTTTCCAAAAATACGGTCATCCATTCGAAATATTACGGTATGAGTGATTGATGTTACGAGGGTTTGTAGCGTCCCGCCTACTGCACCTGCCTTGTTTTATGATATCCAAACTCGGTTCAGCATCCCTTTAAAGGGACACTGACACCCCTCAAAATTTTTTTTTTTTTTTTGCGAGGCGATTTATTATAATATTGGAAGACTACCCAATCAATATTTTGCTACAGCGTCGCATATATATTTAATAAAGTCAAAAACACAACAGCTCGAAACCGAAACTGGACTGGGGAGGAAGAAATGTAGAGGAGAGGGGTGGTGAAAGTCTCGTAATGTGGTACTTTTTTCTTCCCAAACAATGCATTTGCAGCTTTTTAGAAGCCACAAAAAATGGAAAATGGGTATCATACTTCTTTTTATTTTTAATATTGTGTGTGTGCCTTCGATGACTTACGACTTTGATTATATCTGGTGGTCGTGTCTAAACCTTGGAAAACGGCTCGGGACCAAGGAGAAGAGAGTGAGCGGGACTCAAACCGGCCAGTTCTCAATGGGCGGTTTTCCGGCGGAAAGAAACCGAATTTCGAGCCGCGAATCCTGTTCTGGGTATTTGAGCTCTCATATGTCACGTACAACTAAAAACCTCGGCGAGCATAAATACCCTGTCCATGTCCCTTTGAGTCTTTTGTGTCAAAATGAAAGTGCAGTAAAACCTCGTTATAACAAAATGGGATATAACAAACTAATGGATATAACAAAGCAATCATAATTCCCTGCTTGCTAAGTGGGAAGAAATGGACATTGGCTATAACAAACTAATGGTTATAACTAGGTTCCGCGTTTTCGGTTTCTATTTTTTCAAAATTCGGCGTACTTTTTCCGGTGTTTATCTTAAAATTCAATTTTCGTTTTTTTTCGGCGTATATTTATGCTCACGAAAGTTTCTCGGTTTTTTCCGGTGAATATAAAATAATTACCAACGAACACCGGATCAGATGATCCTTGTACCTATGATATTTGTGATCACTCAGAGAATAACGGCACAGATAGCATTGAAAAATAAATGGACACTTTCTTTGGCAAATGTGTGCAACTGTAAAGGAAACAAAAAAAAAAACGCACGAAGTAGTACAAACAAGTCAGATATGAAGCCTATGCCCAAAAAACATGGAGACTTCACCTTCTGTACATTAGGGATTATGTGATCTTATTATAGTACACACGCATGCACTTTTCCCAGGTTCTGCTCGTTGATCCGCACTCTTTCTTTCCTGGTAATACGACCCTGAGCTTCGAGAATGCCCTCTCAATGCTAACACTGGACACCGTGCACTAGACACTGGCCGGCTGAGGGGATGAAGCGCTGCCTGAGCCAAAATCGGCCAATCAGCCAATTGTGATTGCCGAAAGAGACACGGTGCAGCCATTGCTTAAAGCACTACACAAAATGCAGAGCTTGCATCAAGTCAGTCTTCCTTACAAGAGTTTGAAAACACGCTCGTACACGGCGAAGTCATGGGGCATTTCAGACTTAACGTTCCGATCAATGACGCGCACATTAAACCAAAACGTCGTGATGGCACCTGTGTATCCCATATGTTCGGTCAAGTTTCGATAGACACTGTCGTTCCACTTTTTCGCCACGGGTCTGCGGTACGACCGGAAGGTCAACGTGACCTTTTCTGGGTTAAAACTGAATTTTAGAAAATGGATTCGACGTACTTTATCGTTTTTATAGGTTTACATCGAAACCGCCCAACCTGTAAGACTAACCTTTTTCGGTTAAAACCGAATGTCCGAAAAATGAATTCGGCGTACTTTTATCGGTTTTTATCGGTTTAAACCGTAAACTCTGAACCCTAGTTATAACAAAATAAGTATGACCACCCCTTTCAGCTTTGTTATAACGAGGTTTTACTGTAGTTGGTCCCTTAAGCTTATTTTCTTTGTGTCACGTTTGTCTCAATATTTGATCTCTAGTACTGATACAGGCAAATATATTAACTTTTGGGATTAAATTGAATAGATTAAATGGTTGCATCATTTGAGTAACTTCAGTCAACAAATTGTATTTTGTACTAAACACAAAATGCTCAAAACTGTTTGAAAAAAAAAAATGAAGTTCCTTTATACAGTAAAAAAGTGTTTTCCCTGTGTTTAATAGAGTGCATAACCCTATACGTTCACCTCTGTATTTCATATGCCCGTGTCCCACTAGAGCGACAGACAGAAACAAAAGACAGCGACAAGCCTCAAACCCATGCAGCATGCTCGCGATGGTACCTTTGGCAGGCGTTTAGTCGTTCGGTGCTCGTGAAGTGAGCACGAGCGATTGCCTGCCAAAGATACCCTCGCGTGCATGATGGTCGTGTTTAAGTATAGCCTCCTTTATTCTACAAAGCCTCTCAAATCCCGAAAGACTCTGGTTTGAGGCTTGTCGCTGTCGTTTGTTTCTGTCTGTCGCTCTAGTGGGACACGGGTAATAGAACACTGAACCCTGTACGATGAACATGAGTAGAAAATCCATTTCATGTAGGTTGTGGTATACACAGTGTGTCGGTGTGTACATCCAACATATAATTTCATGAAATTCTATCCTTTACAAAAACAAAAGGCATGCCAGAACTTTTTACTTTAAAATAGTACCACCGTATGCATGCCTCCACAAACAAGCCTGGAAACGGTGCTTCTCTTTGCATGCACCGCACAAAAGCGCCGTCAGCTAAAATGCGTGCTGCCCAAAACGTTTCCCCAGCCAGTGGTGCTTCCCGAGTCGCTGTTCAGTCGTGTTGGTCACGAATGTGACTGAAAGCCAGAATATGCCTGCCAAAAGAGAACTGTTGAAAGCCCATTGCCAGAAATCTTTTTTCTTAAAGCTTAACGTATTTATGGCCTTGCCCGTTCAAATATTCTCTTTTACTTATTACCGCTGACGTTTTGTACCGAAAATGTGCCACTTTTTATTTTACTATGTCTTTTCATCCGCGTTATGTCCACACTTGCCAGACCCTGCAGTATTGTCAAATAAATAAAGCGAATTAGTCCTTAGTCGCTCCTAGACACATTTATTTTATCACTCCTAAGTGGGCCGTAGATGCCCCCCCTAGCTCTCCTTCTTTGCCTTCTCTTCGTGCTTCTCGTCGTCCGAAGAGTTCTCCTTCTCGGCTTTGGTTTCCGCGAGGCGTGGATGGCCCTGTCCGCTTCCACCAGGTTGGTCGCCTGTAGCACCGTCGGCATGTCGATCATGCTGCCTTCGAAGGTGAAGGCACCTGCAAGTGCGAGCCACACATTTGAGGTCGAACCACGGGGCAAATGCTCAGTGAGGACAAAATAATTCACTTCAACTGACTGGCAAACAAAAGAAATAAAAAAATCATGATTTGTTTTTTAAAGTAAAATAAATCGGTTACTTTACTAGCTTGCCTGCCTTTTTTCACGCTCATCGTAACTTCAAATTTATCCGATTTAACTCGGATTATTTTGATTTAAATTGCAGTAGTAGTGATTATGGCAGAATGATCAAGTTCTCCCTATCCCTCAAAACAATGTGGAAGAGTTACTGTAACCTAAAGTACAGTATAATTGGCAACTTCTTATTTATTGATGTAAACCCAGTCGCACTAAAACAGCAGCAGCTTGATTTTCTAGCTAGTCAAAAGTTAACTCGCTTTCTTTTCACATTCTGATTTGCTCACAATAGGATGTTATGTAACCGACGGAAGAAGTGCAAGGAGCTCAATGCTCCGGTTTGCTCAGAAGAGCAACTGCGTTTTGCTCGTGTACAGCCAGGTATAATCTTCGTGATTTCTTGATTTATATACGTAACAGATGCACATAGAAAGCACCAAATGACAGACAAACTGTAAATAAAAAAATATTTCCGGGGTTATTTTTGTGGGAAAAGTTTGATTTAAAAATGATCATAGTGAAACTGGTCCGATTTAAATAGGTTTAAATCGTCTGATTTTTATTCTCCATCGTACTGGCGAGACAACCAAAACAAAACAAAAGGCAAGGTAAGTTACTGCTGACCAGGCCTGTTCCCTGGCTGTACAGCTGCAATCTGACAGGAGCGTAATCTTGCAGCGCGAAGAGACAAAACCAATCGCGCACAGTGAATGCGCCCTGGTCCTGCGCTTTTTTTTCGCGCGAGATTGGTTTAGCGGAATCGGCCACTATTAACGTTTCCCAAACTTGGGAAGTCTGCAAATTATACGTCGAGCGCCCAATTTGACCGGACAAGCACCTGTCTCTAGATTAGGCCATTTTTCGGTGAAAGTGGGGTAAACGCTTCCCCAATACTTTACAATATATTTCTTTTCTTAAAAAAAAAAATATTTATTTTATTTGTTTGGTTTAAGTCTGCAGTGTTAATGCAGGAGCAGACAGAGGTAACTTTAACTTTTAATATTTTTCCCAACCACCCCAACTCTAAATCTGGTGCTCAGACTGAACACTTTAATTCGTAAGGCGTGAGGTAGGAATCAATTTTTGTTTTGTACTTGGTTTTTACAAAAAAGTGCATTCCAGAGGCTCGCAGTTCTTCCCGAACTCCCCATTCGGTCCTGAACCGGACAATCCCGTCCCCTCGAGGGGCAACCCTTGGAATGCATTTTTCGTTAAAGGGACGCTGAACCGAAATCTGGATTCCACAAAACACGGCGGAAAAAGCATGCGACGGGGTGCCACAAACACCAAAATATGACTTGTACAGCGATATCTCGAACGGATGACCGTATTTTTAAAAGAAAAGGAGGCGCATTTGACAAATATGTTTACGTCTCGTTTCTCAGAGAGGAGAGGGAATGGCCCCCTCGCGTCTTCTCCGCCTCGTTGCCTTGAGGGGGCGAAACGAAGAGAGGAGAAAGCGAGATATCTTGACGTCACGCACCTCGTCGGTCTCAATCAATCTCGACCTTTCTTTTTCCAAAAATACGGCCGTCCATTCGAGATATCGCCTTACGAGTAGTGTTTTAGAGATTGTAGCATCCCGCCTACAGCTCCTGCATTGTTTTCTGAAATCCACATTTCGGTTCACCATCTCTTTAAAGGGGCACTCAAGTGGATTCTGAGACTGTCTGTTCATTGTCATAATTCGATCTATGGGCTCTAAGCATCCTGAAAAACCCGAAATTACATTCAGAAGCAGCCACGCCCTCCTTTTTGCGCTGTGGCGGGGAACACCAGGGGGCGCCACCAGATGGGAAGGCAGCAGATGCAACAGCCAATCAGATGTGATGGCTTCCCAGCGGACTAAATTTTTTAATACGCGCGCCTACGAAAAGTCACTTTACCGGGAAGCCGTCACTCGTGATCGGCTGTCACGTGCCCTCCCCTGCTGCCTTCCTGTCCGGTGGTGCCCCCTGGTGTTCTGCGCCACGGCGCAGAAGAGGGCGGGGCGCAAACTTTTATTGGACTTTTAATAGGGAAATCAACCGCTCTTGAATGTGATTTCGGGTTTTCGAGGATGCTTAGAGCCCATAGATTATGACAATCCACTTGAGTGCATGTATGCCACAAAACAAAGTTCCCCCTGCCTAAGAAATTTTAGTTCAATATTTACGTGGCGACTCATTTCAGCGATTCTAAAACATGCTTCTACGAGAGTGATTCTGTCTGCACTCCAAATATCTTCAAACTTAGCCGCAGTGTCGGGCTTCTCGTACATGGTCGCTGCCTCTCCAGTTGCTGCTGTGCAGGTTTGAATGGTTAAGTTGCTTCAGTTGCGACTGAGGTGTGACCAACAATGGCTGCCCCACTTGCGATTTGCACAAGTGGGGGAGCCGTCGTTCTTGTGGTCTGAGTGCGTCTGGTGCCAACATTTATCCGAGACTTTGTGCGCAGTATAAAATAACTGTACTGTCACAAACAAGTGTGTTTGAATGGACCCAGAAGCTTCAGGAAGGACGCACAAATGTTACAGGCATCCTTTCCATGAAGAGCGTTCTAGCAAAGCGCCCGCTCGGCGAAAAGGGCTAGACCACAACAATGGAGATCCGAACACGAGGGTAGCAAAGGAACATTTTCTCCCTCAAGAAACTGGCAGGTATGCCGAAAAAGGGCCAAAGGCTGCTTAAGTTTGTATCGTCTGTGACGGTACACGACAAGGATGCCCTTGGAAGCACACATGGCTGTGTCCCACCTTGCCCTCCTTCTGGTGCTCCTCGAACTGTGCCACCATCCTGCGGGCCCTGTCGAGCTGCTCGGGCGAGGGGAGAAGGCCTCCTGCACCACCGCCACCTGGCCCGGGTGGATCACCTGCTTGCCCGTGAAGCCCATCGAGGCGCCCTCCAGGGACTGCGCCCGCAGCCCCTCCAGGTCTGCGAAAAAGCCGGGCCACGCTATACTACGGTGACCGGTACACGTCTTCAACCAGTGTGTTTGCCGTCCCATTCCGCCCACACGTCAAAAGTGATCCCAAAGTGGCAGCAAGTGACGTCGTAGAAGCCGAAGCGTCATCGTTGTCAGATGTCACGATTCTGGCAATTGGTGCTATAAGTCCCGGCAAAAAGTAAGAGCAAACGCGAGTGTCACTGTCGTCGCAGTCCAAACTCCTGGCTACTGAAGCTTCTGCGGGCTGTCAAGCTGGAGAGCGAATTGCAGCGAAATAAGCGTCTGCCAGATCCACCGCCGCTGCTGGGACACCGCCAGGATCGTAGCCGGTGACACCGTGACACTTCCGTGACGTCATCGGGCAGAAACCAAGGTGCTAAGTGCGCTCTTAAAATATAACTTGGTTATAGTTGTTATGCATGGTTCTTTTGAGAGTTGAATGAGCCAGGATGAAGATGGATGGTAATAAAACATTACACACTCTCTATTGTTACCATGGCGGCTGGCGGGTCCTGCGACCAGTAGGCCCGGCACAATAGAAAATCTCTAGTGTTGCAAGTACAAACAACACAGGTGGTGCCAGCTTCTGTTACATATATAACAATAGTTACTTCATGTGGAATGTAGTTAGGCTACAAACACAGTTATGACATGTTTACAGATGTATCTATAGTCGCTGACTAGGTAAAAGCGGCGAGGAGTGCCTCCAGCGCCAGCTTCCTGCCGTCGACAATGCTTCTACATCTCATGCGTTCCAAGCCCATGTGCGTGCAGCCAAACCATGGCAGAACGCACGGAGCACATGCCAGAGGACTGGAGTTCAAAAGACATGCTGTACCGTTCTCATTCAGTGACTTTAGCCAGAAAAAAATAGCACCTTTGCCATACTTGCGTGGCGAAGGCAGTGGTAACACGGAGTGTGATGTGTTAGTGGGGAGAAACTGTGTACACATGTTAAGACTGGATGGTGCCCCTGAGTTGTGCAGGGTAAGCGTGCGAGCGCTTAATGGATGTCTTATGTGCTTGCGAGTGCCACGTTCTGTGCTACTCCGTTACTCCATTTACACCGTTACTCTGAAATATGGTTTCTCAATTACAGCTACAGAAATTCCATTGCCACTTAGAAAGTATATTTAATTATTGAAATACTAATTGATTACAGTAACCTGTATAGCTTTAATTATGCAGCTCACACTCTCTTGTCTAAGCCCAGCCTGGGCCTGAAAAGGTGCTCGCCAGCTCAAGCCTGGAGACACTATTCTAGAAAAATTTCTCACTGCCCATATGTCCAACCTTGCTACACAGAAGAACAGCTAGCAGCTCGAAGAGTTTCTCAGGCAGTGACTTGCATGATTACAACGAAGCTACTCTTGGATTGCAATCACCTTTGTAGTCGATGTGAACCATGTCGATCGCCTGGATGCCGTATGCTTTAGCCAGGACCACCACTTGTTGCCTGGCAAAGAGCACTTCCTTTGCGTCCTTCGTACGGCTGGCACCTGCAACAAGGTCGTAAGCTGTTTTGTAATGAAACTCGCAAATCCTGTCCCTCTGGCGAGGCTCCAAGTCTCTTTTCTTAAGGAGGCATTAAAAGCTCAGTTTAGGTGCTGTAAAACTTCCCCTCTTTGCCCGCCATTCTAATGTCTTGCTGCATGCAAACTCTGTGACAAAAAGCATTCATAAAAGAAACCAGCTGTCTTTGTTTTCTTTGGAGATGGTAATGACTTTTCCAAGAGAGTATATATTTTGTTGATTACTTGCCAACAATGATATGGAGGAATATACAGTGAAGCTTCACATACTGTTTATTATAGTTTGACATTATTCTTACATTCGCACGACTAGCACAAACTACTGATGATGGCAGTAAAAATACCAACACAAGATGCGAAACCTCTTCGATCTAATTGACTGCAACAGACAGTATAGATGGAGTTTGTTCCAAAGTGCATTACACTTTTGGGAATCAAAGATTAAAGTGATACATTTAGAGCCCGTCCTAAATCACAACTGGTTGCGGCTGAGGATCACAATTGGATCACAACTGGGTTGCAGCTGAGTACGAGCATGTGCAGCTTATGCACAGCAGACTGGCATCCTGCCTCAGCAAACTCGCACGCTTAGCAAGAAGGCAAGCCAGTGCGTACCGATGTTGGCTGTGAAGTCGTCCGAGCCGAAGACAAGTCCGGCCAGTCGGAAACGGGTGAATTCTGACATTTCTCTGGTGTGCTCCAGGAACTCTCGACAGTTGAGGAGTCCCAGCGCGGTTTCAACGTATAACACCAAGTCAAACTTGTGCTTGTCCTTCTTGCGGTCCTTCAACTCCGACTGCACGTGGTTCATGAGCTGCACACGATGGGAAAATGCACAAACCACAATGCTTGAAGATATCAGCATGAAGAATTAACTACCATAGCGCAGTATAGGTGGTATTCACTGGGCGCCATACTTGAGCGCAGCGTTCACAGCGTATGCTCGGAACGATATCCCACTTATCTTCAAAGAGGACTTGCAATCTTGGTGGTGCGAACTGCCTGTTACGGAAGTGTTGTGAAAGCTCATGGTGAGCACGCGCTCTGCAACAGCGGACTCAATTATTGCCGCAAGTGACTACCACCCATAGAAGGCAAAAGCAAAATGAGCTTCCCATTAACAACCCACGACAACAATTTTTCAGCTGTCTCAGCTGTGCCGAAACAATTATATGCACCATAATTCCGTGTCTCTCAATCATGACCTCAAGGGCATGACAGGTAGCCTCTTCTGGTGTTTCAAACTGTGCAACTTCGAAAAGATCCTCATCACAGGACGTCAAGAAGAGAAGCGGGCTCTCGCAACTGTACCCAGGTGACGTCGTCCTTGCTCTCCACCTTGGGCAGGAAGAGGGTGCTGGGCAGTGTCTTGGCTTCCAGGATGCACTCCAGGTCTTCCTCTGCCAGACCGCTTCCCACCGAGTTGACACGTACCGCCACATCCGTCCTGGTTCCAAATTGGAGACTGCCCAGAACTTTGCCGATCGTCTCCCTGGCTTCTTTCTGCACGATTAAGGGGGAAAAAAAGGTATTGTTTTACATTGTAGTGGCATTGAAGTACTGTACTACATTAAAATGCCCCAAAATGGCGGCGAGGCAGCCATTTTGGGGCCTTTGAGGAAAAAAAAAGTTTTTTGTACGATTGCTTGCAAAGAAAGTTGGGGTTGCTAAAACAAACAAAAAATTAAGAAAGCAAGATGCATGTCAGACCCAAGGAGGACCAGACCTTCTTATTTACGGCCACTCCGTCTTCACAGTCAAGTACGACACAGTCCACATCCAAGTTAGTGGTTTTTAAAATTTTCTTCTCATCGTTTCCCGGGACGTAAAGCACTGCTCGTCTTGGTGTGTACTTTTTTCTTGTCGGTGTTGCCTTGTCGTCACTTTTGTATCGACGGGGAAGCAACGAGCACAACCTGAGCTGTGAGCTCAGATCTCTGCGAAAAAATTGTCGCAGCATTTGAAGCAGAAGCAGCAAGTACCAAAAGACAGTAAAAACAGTAGCAGAAAGCTCGCCTCGCGAGTCTTTTCTCTGCTAGATGTTGGATACAGGGGAAGACATCATCATCGTAATAAAACGCAAACAACGGGCCTTTCACTTTTGAAACAATACAAATTTTGGATAATATATTATTTTAAAGTTTTTAATATTTGTAAATATTACGGTAAGCGGTATTTCCAGGGTAAGTTTTAGTTCGCTAGCAGTTCTTTTTCATCATCATCATCACTTTAAACAAGCAGAAGCAGACATCTCTCCCGCCTGCGTTTTCGTCAAGCGACGACTCCGCCAAATTTACTTCTAACAAGAGCACCAGCGAGAAGATCCCCGATCACCGCGGCTGGGGTACAACTCTGGTCGTTAATTGACAACGCGGTCCGGATTCTGCGAGTAGCAAGCATGACGCGCGTCTCAAACGCTCGACGAAATTTTGCGAAGTCTGGTGGCAGCAAAGCCGTCATGCCCACAGATGACAGGTTTGTATATACCACAATTTTCCATACTCTGCTGGCGATTTACCGTGAGCACGACATCGTAACTTACATATTTGTTTTAGAAACTTTTGTATGTGCAGGTTAGTTTGTTAGCGGAGGCCTTAAATCGGTCGAGCTGCGACTCTGATGAGAATGCAGCATATGTCTAACCAATACCACTTCTTGCCACCTTGAATCGGTGGACGACAAAGCAGGTGATCTTTATGGCTTTGTTCGTTTATTTTTGTTGACAAAACACTATGCGGTTTGCACGGACACTTCGAGGTCGTCCTGTTGCGTTCATCGCACTGACCAAGGCGGCCCCTTCTGCTTCAGGTCGGGTCCTCTGGGAGGCCACGACCCGCTGTCAACAGCAAGCGTGCTGAAGCACGTTCAAATGCCGGACGTGCCCGTGGACGGGGAGCTGGTCTTTGAGGCCATCTCCGTCGTGTTCGTGGCAGCTGTGCTCTGCTGCCAGTACATCAACCTGTACAGGACCGTCTGGTGGTTGCCGCACTCGTATAACAACCAGGCCCTCGTGAGTGACCCGCACAGAATTCCCCTAGCTGCAATACTGACTTTTACTCATCTAGATGTCGACAGTAAGCGAGAGCATTTCGCCGACATGTCGAAGTGTGCATGAAAAGAATATGCTGGTGTGCAAGTTTATGCATTTGTAAACTAGAGACAGTCTCTGGAGGTGAACAAGGGACATGGATTGTCTTTTGGGACTTGAGGCTGGACAGTTTCGTCCACAGCTTCGCCGGGTTCGCTAATCATCAATGTACAACATGTTTTCGGGAAAAGCTGTCTCCTCGCCACAGGCACGAGGAGAACTAGATAGAGTCTTTCTGTTTCTTTGTTTTGAAGATGGTTGAGCTGTCGATAAAACTTTCTTTTGAAATCAATTGTAGGAGCCATGCCCTGTTTGTGGACTCGTGTTGGCCCTGTGGCCGCTGTATATCTCGCAGAACTACTACCTCATCGATGTTCACGTGGCAACCTTCAGCGTAGTGATCGCCTGTCGCCGCTTTCCGCTGGCCGTCCTCAAGTCGGTAAGCGTACAATGCTTTTGGGTGCTGTAGAAATCTGAGTCTGAGTGCAAAGGAGAAATCAGATCAGACGAGGAGTCAGTGCAGCACGGCTGGCACTAACTGCAAGGCTAATTGTATGTCTAACGAGGCTCGTACATTGTTGGGCTAGTTGGCGCACATTGCTCAGCAAACTCGTAAGCGCAATCAGCGACGGATGCAAAGAAGTGCTTGTCCATGTCCCCCTTCTTTGTGTTTGTTGCTGTTTGCACTTACATGTTTCTTGAGTAACATTGTATGTTTGTTACGCTTGCCATGCCATACCCTAGGCTTTCGTTGGGGTAATCTTTCGGTTTGTGTTTTAATTTGTAAATACATAACTGCAGAAAAAAAGATAAAAACAAAAGATAAATGCAGGAAAACTATTGAATCCTCTGTGGGTAATTAGTTGCTATAGTCATAAAAACTACCAGCACTCATGAAACTTGGTTAATCGAAAACCACAGTTTGCTAAAGCAAGAAGTGTTGGCTGATGATCGTCAGCCAATATTTCCTTGTTTGCAAGTGCATCAGTGCAATTAAGACATAAACGTCTGTGACATGAATATTTGAACCTCTATCAGTTTATTTAAGCGAGTCACCATCCGCACTTAAAATATTTTTAATGAATGGGCGTCAGTAAAATTGGTGTCGACAAAAGGAAATGAAATGCATTTAGCTGCATAGCGTTGGAAGATGCTTTCCGTGCGCATCCCTGCCAAAGCGATCTTGCACTGCCAGTGTTGTCTACTCTGGTGTCCGACCTTGGTCAAGGTGAGAGCAGGAACCTTCTAAGCAGCTGGTTAGAGGAGGCGCCACGAGTGAGACATTTTTTACCAGTTTGCCTGTGCACAATTGGGCAATGTTTTAGTGAGAACATCCCACCAACATGCAAATGGCAAGAGGAGTCTCGCAGCCTCCGATGTGATTGTCCTCAGGACTCTGTCGTCCACAGGTCGATGTCTGGTTGTGTACATTAGCAAGACGACTCGAGAATTGCAAATGAAGCGCGAGTTGTCATTGGCTTCTAACGTGTAATAGACGTTCAGAATTTCAGCATGCATCTGATCTCACTTCGCTGTGGTGTCCGGTTTCTAGCAGATGATAAACTTTTTTCCCCTTCCGTTAGCAGACGATGTACGGTGCTTCGTTCTTTTATTTCCGACTGCGCATGATGCTTCGTAGCTGATGAACCGTGTTTTTCGCTCGCGTTAGCAGACAAACCATCTATAAACGCTGTCTTCACTGGCTCCACGAGAGGTAAATTAAATCTCGCTCTCGCGGTAATGAAAATCGGACCAGTGGCACGCAGTTGCACCAGATTCACTGTCGTTGTGCTGACGGGTCTCGGCCCGCTCTTTTACGTGAGCAGCTGCTGTGGTTGGTCCTGCCGGGCGCCTGGTATCCGCGGGCATCCGAGGCATGCCGGTCGGTGGTCCTTGCAGCAGCTGCGGCCATGCTGCTCTGGTGCTCCTACCACATCTGCCTGGGCCACGGCCTCCTCAGCCTTCTCTGCCTTGCCTATCCGTGAGTGATGGGCCTCATCCGTGGAGTCCCCGAAAAGCGTGATGGTCATTCACCTTAAGCCTTCCAGTACCGGGCTTTTTTCCCCCATATGCCGAGCTCAAATGTTCGTTTCAGTAATGATCATCATCATTTATTTATTTTATTTATTCAATACTGCAACCTCGTTGAGGTTTTAGCAGGGTGGACACTGTGGTACAGCAAAACACACCAATCATCACGAGAAAGTACTTGACAATATAAAAACACACTGCAAACTATGTCCCGATCACCAAGCCGATCCGCACAAGTGATTGTGGTACACCTATAAAGAAAATTTCAAAACGCCGTTCAGTAATTGAAAAATATATTCTTTCATCACACTAACAAAAAAGGCAAAATAAATAGGTATAAAAGCAATATTTATCAGCGCCCTTGGTGACATAATGGCGCATCAATGGCCAAAAAGAGGAAAGAAAGTCATCTTCATGTATTTTTCTTTGAGGGCCCAGGGGCATTATACAAGAAAGTGAACACTTAAAAAAGACCACAAATATTTAATAATAAAAACACGCTGTAATCTAGTTATAGGTTAGAAAGAAATAGGGTAATGGCTGCAGACAAATTTATTAGTGTCAGTTATAGAAACAATTGGGTCAGGTAGTGCATTCTAGTCGTCAATGGCCAATGGTAAGGTTGACATTTGATGAGTGACGGTTGACAATGAAATCGGACGTAGCTTACAAGAATGGTTGAAACAAGGAAAAATATGGTGAGGAGGCGATAGCAAACATTGTCTGAGATGATTGTTGCAGATAAAAGATCTGGTGGAGGAGGAGAGAGAGACGAGACAGCCTGCAGTGGTGAGAAAGTGTGTCAAGGTTAGCTATTGGTTAAACCCTGATATGCAAGCATATGGGGAGTAGTGAGAATATAGATAAAACGGAGGGCTCTGCTTTCGACGGATCAGGACTGTAAGTTACGTATACCTGCTTTGGTGACCATATGGAGGAAGCAAATTCTAGTTTGGTTCTGACCGAGGTAGTATAAGCTACCTATAGTTGTTTGCTGTAGTGTGTTCCGTAATTCATATTTATTTATGAGATGTGCTATTTTATGAGCAAAAAGTTAATTGATGTCTGCATGCCCTTATTCTATGACATGTTCCTTGTACATTTCGAGACATGGTGCTGTGCTGTGGCACCATGACCTCGTACCTTGAGGTCACTCTTTTGAGCAGCCTTACTTGGCTTTCATTTATTCCGAACTGTAACTTCCTTGTTCGCACAGTCATCGAACACCGAGTTCATTAGTAATTCCTAGATCTCAGTATTCGCCATATAGTGCTAGGTTGAGCGACATAAACCATTCTGTAACAACAAAAGTGCATAGCAAAACAAAAGTCGCCTAAAAAAAAAAATACATTTTTTCCAACAAGTGACATCACAAGATAAAACATTTTTTTCATCGCTTGCTATATATACATGCTGCTCCCCGTAAAGAAAACACGACAGCCCAGTGGGGAGGGGTAGGGAACAAGCTGAAACTGGAACCACACGGAAATGCACCCTGATTATACTTGGGCGTGGAACTCAGAGGGTTGAAGGCCGACCTAGAGAATCATCTTCTGCCAGATGAAAAAGCCTTTCTCTGTCTCCACTCCCTCTACTGGGTATCTGAGCTACACATTCCCCATGAAAAGGAGGGGGTCTCCTTTTTTTTCATCTGCAAAGAAGGAATCCTCCCTTTGTCTGGCTGCTCGTTTGGCTTTAATCGAGAACTGGAGACACAAAAGTAAGACGGGCATTTAAATCATTCTGCATTTGCGGCAGCATTGTGCGATGTCGTGGAAGCTGGGACGTACAAATCAGCAAACCAATTGGGGACACCCGACGTATCCCAGTTCCGGGCCGGGGATTGATTTGGCTCCCTCAGGAATCTTTGACATGCAGGCTGCAGTGGTGCCGCACCACAATGCACAATGATGCGGAATTATTTTTGAATTTTATTTTTGATTTTTTACCTATATGGGTGCAGATGTATGCGAGCATATATAATAGAACATCTCTTTAATAAAGGGTAATGTAATAAATATATGGAATAGTGAAGCCGAGTTGAGATATACTTTTAATACATACTGGTACGTGGGCACTTGAGATACTATATTACAGGCATTTTCCTTGAAAACTGACTTTACTGCAACATCGAATGGTGAAAGGTGGAAACGTACAAGGCCTCGTTGATAAAGTTTGCCTCTCAATGGGACACTGGATAAAGATAGACTCGTAGCGGCGAATATGCAGCTTTGTTTACGGGGCTGCTCTGCAACTTAGGTTACTTCACGCAATAGATAAATAATGTAGCTCTAATTGAAAGGTCAGTTCACATTCCTAAGAACAAATCTGTGGTATAATGCAAGATAAACACAGTGAGCACCCAAGAGGGCCAAAACTAATTTTAATGAGCAGTTTTTAGGCACTATCAATAGTTGGAACTTGTTACCAGAGACCACTGTGACGGTAACACTTTCAACCCTCACAAAAACTTTTATAATTATATGGCACAGCAGGGGAGAACATTGTATGAAAGTTTTCTGTTAAACACTAGCTCTTTTACTTTCTTGTGTAGATCATTGAAGAGTGAAGTTGTGCGAATCCTCGTTTGTCCTCGCGTGCCCTACTTGGCGCAAAGTGTGCACTTCTGTTGCGTGCTCCCTGTTACAACACGGGCGGGTAAAGGAGCAAATGGTATTTGTAAATAAATTTACCTACGGATAAAATCTGTATACACAAAACGTGTTTCTGCATCAGTTCTTTGGAAGTTGTGGCAAACTTTGCAGTTGTCTGTTTAATTTTCTTTGGTTTTACAGATAAAAACGGAGAGAGTGTGCAGGGGGACGTCAAAACACCAAGCTCTGTTTGGAATGATTAGTGGGTGGACGCAAAGCTAGTTGCGTTTGTCTCTACTGCTGTTCAAACGCAAACATCGTGGAATTTAATTAAATCAAAAATTTCATCTTTGACCCAAGCGTTCGTTCTGTCAGCGTATTATGTCGGCCAAGTGCAGAAGCAAATGAGCCTTGGAGGAACAGGGTACTTCGAACCTTGATAAACAAAAAGAATATCTTGTATTTTAGCTATTGTCAATGCAAAGAACCTGCCCTGTATTTCAAGATAGAAGATGTAAGTAAAAACATAACAAAAAAATGCGCAAGGCGAAAAACGTGTACGAGGGAACCCTAAGGAAGTGTGGAGATATGTTAAAAAGATAAGCTAAAAATTAACCCTAAGGAATTGTGTGGAGATCTGTTAAAAATAAGAAAATCCCTACTGCCACCACCCCCGATGTAATAGATGCTATATGCTATGGTATTGATCTAGAAGGCAAAGCTGAAAGCTTCAATTTGTACCCGGATGTATAGTTTGCAGGGGCTGATTTCAGCTAAAAAAAGATTTTCCTTAGATAATTAGCATCCGGTGCATAGTCCGCACGCTTTGCATAGTCCGCCTTATAATGCCTGATCCGAGCGTAAGAATTATCATACACAGCACACCTTGACAAATGCGTGCTGTATTAGTTCACAAAGGAGCTTGTATCATACATAAATCAACATTGATGTACTCTGTTATCCATAAAATTCTTCATGTCTTGTCACAGTGAACAATCTAGAAAAATACAACACCTTGTATAGTCCGCACCTGTAGATAGTCTGTTTCGGGTAAAATGTCAACTTTTACATATGTATATTCCCGGGACTATACACCGGAAAATTCGGCATGTTCAGTCTAGTGGTCTACAAGATAACAATGGGTTTTTGCAAATGAATGACAGATTTTTCCGAGCAAGGCATCAATTTTCTCTTAAAGAAGGTCAAGATAAACTCTGCCCCTGGCCCAAACTGTATCTCAGGCTACAAAGTGTCCCCTCCTCCACAAAAAAAAAAAAAATAAATAAAAATTTGCAATGTTTTTTTTTTATTGCAAAGATAAACTGCGTCGCCAAACGCTCGTTCTCCAAACCAAATGTCGCTCCAGCAGTCCGAACCGTATGCCAAAGTTTCAGAACTAACCATTATTTTATTCATAAGCTATACATGATTTTCTCAAATTTTCAGGGGGAATATGATGGTAGCCGGCAGAGCTCTCGAATACTACTTTAACGCCAGTTACGGAAAACGAGCAAAAATGAGCCAAATTCTCCAGTAAAATTTTCAGACAATCACTTAAAATTTTTGAATGCTGAAAGTGCTGAAACTTTGGCATCTGCTTCGGACCGTATGAACCGCATTTGGGCGGACAACGAGCATTCAGCAATGCATACCGTTATATCCTGAAGGATAGCCCACCTAAAATCAACAGCAAATCATGTGAAAATGAGGAGTGGGCTAATTTTCGGTGTACGACCAATAAAAGTTGAAAATGCGCTATTTTTAGATAATGTTTTCTTGCCAAACCTGCTATCGCAGTGAGAGGCAATGAAGCAAAGATGACTGTACTTCTCAGTCAACAATGTTTGCTTATATCCCGCCATAGCTACCTAGTAGCCACATTTACACTGAGGTTGTCATTAATCCGAACACTATGATTACTAAGTGGGCTCTTTTTCAGTGTTTAAAAAAGTAGCAAATCAAGCTAAAAATAGGGGGCAGGTTATTTTTGGGGGTGGGACATCTCTCAGAATATATTACGGTAGTTTATTTTTTAGGTGAAAAAAATACTGTAAATTCTTTTGGGGGGAACACGCTGTACATCTTAAAACTGTGCCGTTTCTGCTGCTGTCCACCTAATCGAGTTGTTTAGAAAAATCTATTTAACAAAGCAAGTTACCTCTTGACAGGGAAAATGTAAACATAGAGGACCTATACACAAAAGTAAAGACAAAACAAGAACATGTAACTACAGGCCCATCTTAAAGAGCATTTCCTATAAAATGGTAGAGCACATAATTTACACTAACTTAATTGGTTATCTCAATGATTATAACTTTTTCCACCCAATGCAACATGGGTTTAAGCAGGGATTCTTGTGACACACAGTTAGTTGAGTGCACCCATGACCTTCCTGCTTCGATAAAGTGTGGTAGTCAGGTTGACCATGTTTTTTTTACTTACACAGGGCATTTGATTCTGTATAACATACACTGTTATTGCAAATGTTAAGCACGCTTCATATTCCATACACTTTTTTTATGGCTTGAAGCTTGACTTCTTGGAAGAAAGCAAAAAGTTGCCTTAGATGGTGCAACTTTGTCAAATGTTATTGTGTTATCGGGTGTTTTGCAAGGGTCTGTTTTGGGGCCCCTTCTCTTTTTACCGTATGTTTATGATCTAACTCTGAAACTAGCCACGTGCGATTATATGCTGATGATCGTTGCGTATATCACGATATCTCACGCGAGGCAAATTGTGAACTTTTTCAAAATGATCGTAGCTTTACCTCATCGTGGTGTCAAATGTGGAAGATGAGTCTCAACTTTAGTTAATGCATTTTAATCAGATTTACCAACAAGACAAGCCCTGTATACTACAGATTATTTTCTTGATAGCACAACTCTAACTGGGCCGCCTTCCATCGTCATTGGCCATGCAGGGCGGTCATCTACGCCATCCTGTTTGGCCCCAAGGCCGGCCCACTGACAGAGCTGGTGCCCGTGCCACCGAGGAAGGTGGCGGCAGCCGGCCCGTGCCGGGCTCCCCACGGCCCTGGTGCACGTGTGCTCGCCGAGCCCCAGCGACGTGCGCGCCGAGGTGGAGCTGCACAAGCGCGACCTCAACGAGCGGCTCAAGCGGGTGCTCTTCAACACCCTCGTGGTGGCCTACTACACCTCTTTCCAGCCGTGCTGCTTCGTCCAGGTGGGCAGGGGTTGGCAGCAGGGAGAAATGCCAGTTGGGGTGTTGTTCGTGGCACGCTCCTAGGTGTCTAATGATGCGCGGCAGAGACTTTGTTTCACAATCTGTTTGCACCGACCGAGGGATTGAAGAGATGTACGCTCGCAAGCTGTGTGAGACGTTGATCCCATGCGGGGATGCTGTACCATTAATCCAACGCGGCACCGTTTTCTTACGTTACGAAGCTTACGTGTGCTTACGTCAAGATATGATCACAGGTCATAAGCACATCCATGCTTTGTATGAGGCGTTGCAACCAGTTAAAGGAGTACCTTGGCACTCTTCGTACGATGTGCCGGTGACTTGCAGTCATATCTCACCGTAGGCGTACATAAGCTTCGTAACGTAAGAAAACGGTGCTGTACGGACCAGCCTTTAGCCAAAGACGAGGAGACCACTTTGAAGACGTGAACGATCGAGCAAACATTTTGTGGAGTTCCACTATATCAGGCTTAAAGATTAGATTTTTTCGTCTAAGATAGAATGTCGTCTCGCAGCAGAAATCGATGGAGTGTGTCTGTTCTCCTCTGCATCACTCGGATGATGCCCCTGTCAATGATAACCAGCAGCATGGATGGATGGATGTTAATGGCTATACCTTTCATAACGGGCGGTAGCTCTTTGCCAGTGTTGGTTGGCGTCGTCCGAGAAACGTAGCAGAAAATAGACACTCCATCTGCTTTCACAGGGTGTGCTTAAATTCTGGTTCACACACTTGCAACTGCTTCTGACCGGAGAGGCTTGAAAACTAGTTATTAGCCTCACGACCGGCTGTGCAGCAGTGCAGCTGGCTGTAAGCAGTCGTAAAGGTCTTAAAATCCGGTTGTAATGTAGTCAGTTGCAGTCGCACGCGAGTGAAGCAGCCCCAAGTCTGGAACTTGCGGTCGTTTGCAGAGCCAGCTGCAACTGGAGCTGTGGTGGGTGGTGCAGCACGGGGTGCTGTCCTGGCTCGGGGCGCTGACCCTTCACGCAGCCTACTGCTTCCCGCCGCAATACCTGGACGCTCTGCATCGCTCGGCACTGCACCTGGGCCGCTGGAGGCGCCTGGAACCACGCAACGTGCACGCACCGCACCACATGTGAGGGCTGGTGTCTATGCTCTGTCCCTGTAGAAAGGGAAACATGCTGACGCACGGTGCATGTCCCCAAAAAATGGCCCATCTCCCCGTGAAGGTTAGACTAGATAGAAAAAGTTGGCGGGCTAACATTCGACATACGGCTCCAAGATAGAGCCGAGAAAAATTTCTTCAGGCACGAGACAAACTTATGCTTAAATCAGCTGCCTAGATCCCACCACGAGCATACTATTACGTGAAAGACGAATGGAAAGGAAATTTGTTTATTGAATAACCTTACAAGTTTTTGTCCGAGTAGATCCAATAGTTCAAGCTCGTATTGCCTGCCCACTGCAGAAATCGCTTGAACCCATCTAATGCAATTTTTAAGGGTGGGCTATGTTGGGGTGGCCCACCCATAGACAATAGACAGAAAACGAGTTGGCCGGATATTGAGGTAGGCTGGCCTCCTCCGTATAGAAATTGCTTGAACCTGTCTAACGCAATTTCTAAGGTTGAGCTATCCTTGGATGGCCCACCCTTAGGCAATAGACAGAAAATAGGGGTGTGCCAGATATTAGGTATGTTGGCCTTCTTTTAATTTGCCTTCACTCCTCAAAACGTGGGAATCCAGATCCAGATTTCTGCAGCCAAGTTTAACCTGCTACAACAGTTGATGGATAGGTCTGTCATGTCTGTATTTCAGTTAAATCTGTGTGGCAGTTGTGAAATACAGCCAGCTTGACCCTTCTTTTCCTCTTCAGCTGGTCGGAGAATGTGCTGTGGCCACAAAACAACCTCGTGAAGCATAGCAAGGAGTACTTCAAGGCGGAGGGCATCAGCAACGCTGCGGAACCTGGCAACATGGCTCAGTCTCGCTTTTACGTGAGTGCTGCACGAGTCTGCCGATCAACAACCCTGTAGTTACCGGCAGCTTGTAGATGACATGGTAGTCTCCTAGTTCTCTCTGTGCCCAGTGCATGCTTGCCGCCTTCAGTAGTGCTCTGGCAGATTTTCCAACATCACCAGAACGTCGCTCAAGCTGTTTTCTGTGAAGCAAGTGTCGATGAAGCATGTACCAAGAGAAAATAATCAACCAGAGCTTGACTCGATAAGGGCATACATTAAATAGCTGTAGCTTTTGCCGCTTATCGCTTAAGCTTATCGCTGTTTCTTTTTATTCTCATGTTTTCAGACAATATTCCACAGTCCCTTGGTGATCATGGGTGGCCTGTTGACTACTCAGGTCATGCAGATTGTGTTTGAGCTCTCACCTCCTGCTGAAGTCCTCCGAGTGGCACCGGCTGCTCACCATCACCCTGTTTGTGATGCTCAACTCAGTGACTCTGTTCAAGCTGGCGCGACAGTATTTCGTCATGGAGAGGATCTACCACGCAGAGAGGATTGTGCAGGAGACTCTTCTGGGCGGCTAGCAGATCTGCACAGCTGGTCTGTGCCTTGTACATACGGATGTTTGTAGATAATGTTAATAAAGCTGCATCTCTGAACAACTGAGAGTGAATTAGTAACATCTGCTATGCAAGATTAGTTATCCTGTAAGCTATGCGGAGAGCACGTCGTCTGCTTCTTGCGCAGGAGTTGCGGTGACGTCAGAACGACGCCGATCTCCGATTGGCTTTGACTGAAAGGGTAGTGGGTAGAACTGAATGCTAGATGCCTTGAGGTCTACCCACTAATTTTTCAATCAGCCAATAAGAGCTTGGTTATTGTTGCAACCCCTGTGCATGAAGGAGATGAATTTTTGCACTCCGCATAGGCACCTATTTATATTGCAAGCTTGGTCCAGGCCAAGGTGGAAGTAGAAGAAGTATCGGACAAGGACGCTGGGGTCGATATTCCACCCGGCTTTCAGCGTTGGCAGAGGCACTGTCGGATTGGAACTCGGCGTATAGGCGCGGTTGCACGCCATGCATCCTTCACGCGGGCGCGCCTCATGGCCTTGAGAACACGTACGGGAATGAGGACGGTTCCTCGAGCCCCTATTACGTGGCACCATCTCGCAGTGTTTGTCAGAAATGGGAGCAAAGCTTCGACATTCGCTCTGTGGCAAGGCGGCGCCATTCAAGGACCTCTCTTCTTTCACCGTGGTCTAGCACGTTGGCTCTGGCAAGCTGGCGTAGCCAGGGTGGCCCCCTCCCTCCCTCCCTTCCCCCCCCCTTCTTTTTCCGCACCCCAAGTCATCAAACATCAAACATCAAAGCCACCTCAACCCCTCCCCGAAAAAAATTCCTGGATCGGCCACTGCTGGCAAGGATGCGACTAAAAACCAAGTGAATGCTGCAGCGATTTCCCTACCCCCAACCCCCCTAAAAATTTAGATCTCCCCCCTAATTTCGATTCCTGGGGAAACCCCTTGAATGCTGGACCTGTCATTTTTGATAACTTGTTGAATGTACGTATCCTAAAAAGAGCTCTGGACAATTTAATTGTGGATTATTCTCACTACGGAGCAACATTGCATACGGAGTCAAAAGTTTAGCGAAATCAAAAGTAATCTTGGCAACCAAAAGTAGCAGATAGGCGACAGTAGCCAATCCGAATCCAAATCCGGTGTCAGCTTGTAAATATTTTGAACCAGCGTGGTTCACGGAGTGCAGGCATGTTTAGTATGTGACACACTAACGTCTTTTAACTTTTAACTGTTAGTTTTCGGTGTTGCGTGCTTGCCCTCAGTGCAGTGAGTATCATGGCTCTGGCGGTGCGGCGGTTACTCGCAGAAAAGGTAAGCCCTCGAGCTCGTGTCTCGGGTGCGGCGCTCGGTTCTCATAATGCGCAACATGTTTATTTTATTTATTATTTAAACCTCTCAGATTACCCAGACAGCTGATCGTATTGGATGCGGCGATGGCTCTCTGCAGAAAATACTTCCTTTATTGAAATTAAAACTTGATTCCCGGTAAGTTGGTTTCGGTTTACCGTTGTCGATCGACACGCGTGCGCTCGTTTGTTTCTGCTTACACTTGGCGGCTTTTTGTTTGTTTGTTACACTGTTTAAGATCCGTGCCGCAGATCGTCGTCCCTTTGCAAGCGATCTCGTCGGCAACCGGCATTGAAAGCGACGCACTTTGGGAGCGACTCAAGACCGACCTGAACGCGGACGTAAGTGCCTCCGTCCTATTCATTCAAAAAACGATGAAACGATTCATTTTTCGCTTTGGTTGTCTAGTGCTCAGAACAGACAGTTGGCGCTTGTAAAGCATATGTAGATCTTCTGTTGAGCCAATGGCCGTCTCTGAACCCTGTGTCGTCATACCAGGAAACTCGTGACGTCATAATCGCGCGCGGAAAGAGGGGGGATCATACGGTCCTCGACCATCAGTTTCTGTTTCACGGTCCCTTTAACTTTAAATTCAGCCTCCATTCTCTGTCATGTGCCCTCCAGTTCCCCATCGAGCTCGGATCGGGGAAGACACTATCGCCGTCAATTTGGAGGTCAAAGATTTCATAAAGGTATGGAACGCACAAAACTCTCTTCCTCCTATTTTGTGTATTTTATATCTATTAAAGTTACAGCTAATTGTTTTTTGTGGGCTGTTTGTTTTTTGTTCCAGGCTACACTGCGATCAGTAGTGGCAATCGAGGGTGGCTTCGCGAAATGGAGCGGCCTGTCTCTGAGCCTACCTCGCCGTCGAGTGATAGCTGACTTTGGGTACTCATAAACTTACCAACAACTTTGGTATACATAGGTTTACAGTGCTGACAAGCTTTGCTTTACAAATATGTTGCGGCACTTCTAAATACCTGAAACTGTCAGGGTGTTAATTGTAAATATTAATTCCGCATATAATTGGACTGGGCGAGGTTCTAGATAGCTTTTGTCCTATTATACTGGTAGCTTTTAGCGTGGTAACACTGAATGTGTGCATGCCTAACTGACATTGAATCATGTCTTTAAAGGTTCTGTTTCATGACTGTCATCTGACATTTTTGTGCGCACCTGCAGCTCACCCAACATTGCCAAACCCTTCCATGTGGGACACCTAAGGTCGACCATCATCGGCAACGTCCTCTGCAACTTGCACCAATTTGTGGGGGATGACGTGACAAGGATAAATTACCTCGGTGACTGGGGAACACAGTTTGGTATGTTGTACACCCGATGGTCTCTTGTTTTAATTCGGTACTTTTTCCCACCCCGTAACAAGCTGGGGTCATTACTTCAGTCCAAATCCCTTCTTTGAAATAATGGAACATGGAGAAATGTCTTTGTGATTTGGATCAAACCTGCTGGATATTACAGAGAATTCCCATTCACTAAGTCTTTATGTGCAAGAAATGTTGTGAGTCATTGGTGACATGGTAAATCCAGCTTTTGTCGTTAAATATGAAAAGTGTGTCAACAGTTTTACTGTGTAGTCAGTTTTATGGTTAACAAGCATTATGTGAGGCTGATACTTAACCCAGTACAGTTTGGTATATGGTTAGAATTTCCTGGGAATGTTTGTAACTCGGAAGCACATTTTGATGCTTTTTATCGAGAATGGCTCTTTGCACTGACTTGTTCTCCTAATAAAATACTAGGTTCTTTGAATGAGCAGTAATTGCTTACAACCAGATCACAACATTATTTTCCTCCTTTTCCCCAACCAGGCATTCTAAGTTGTGGGTTTAGAAAATTTGGAGACCATGCGGAACTTGAAAAAAATCCTCTGAAACATCTCTTGAAGGTTAGCAATTGATCTTAGGCATGTGTGCCTGGATGCATGGCAAATGTAATGCACAAGCACTTACGCTTTGTCCTTTTTACCCAGGTTTATGTTGAATCAAACGCCGAGGCAGAACAAAATCCTGCATTCCGTGCTGAGGCACTGAGACAGTTTTCTGACTTGGAATCAGGTGACATTTATTTCTTTAACATTTCTTCTCTCATTTGAATGTGGATACTTTTCCCTGTTGTGTTCCATTTACTAAATGGACTGCATAATAAATATTGGAGCCTTTTTTGTTTTGTGTTTCAGGCAATAAGGTTGTTGTTTCTCAGTGGAAACTTTTCAGAGAGCTCAGCATTGTCAACTACACGGAGCTCTACAAGGTACTACTACTCCTACTAAATTGCTATAACAATTTCCCCAGCTGACTGATTTGTTGTTTCCTACTGGTGGCCCTTGTTGTGGGTGCATTAGATTACAGTAAACATTCAAGCAATGGAATAATAGACAGTTGGTATACTTGACTGGTTAGATTTTGTAGGCAGCTATGCAAACTTAAAATGTTCACATGCAGACTCATCTGTTGAGCAGACAGTGTTTTTTTTTTTTTTTTTTACTTTTATTTTGCAACAGCAGGTCAACGGTAGTATTTATGTTTGTCTAATTTTCTCCTTACAAAACTCAGTAATGCATTATCTATTTATTTATTAATTTATTACCTTAAAGGTAATTTGAAAAAGACTTTACACAAGTGAAAAAAAAAAAAAACATTTCAAGGGGAAAAAACAAAAACAGGAGAGTCACTGAAGAAAGAACATAAAACAATCAATACTCAACCAAATCAATCGAAGCAAAAACAAACCAATCAATCACTCAAGATCAATTTTAGTCAATTGAAAATGTAGAACTGCAGCATGCTGCTTTGGTGGGAACAGCACAAAAAACGTATGACGATGAGTCAGAAGAAACACACAGACAGCGCTGACTTACAACTGAAAGTTTATTGCTCTGCAAACAAACAAAAACAAAACTTTGTTTGCAGAGCAATAAACTTTCAGTTGTAAGTCAGCGACCTGTCTGTGTGTTTCTTCGACCTCGTCCTACGTCTTTTTGCGCTGTTCCCACCAAACAGTATGTACCACCAACTAGCCCAACTACATGCCTTGCTGCAGCATGCATTCATAATGTTTGCCAAAATGATTGTTTTGAAAAAAAAAAAAATGGTACTACTGTAATATTTTGAGAGATGCCCCACCCCCAAAAGGTAACCCACCCCTAGTTTTGGCAAGATTTGCTATTTCTTCAAGAACACCGAAAGATAGTCCATTTCTAGTAGTTGCAGGGCCCTGGCCAGTGGTGACCTCGGCAGAAACTGGTGTTTTTAGCTATGGCGGGAGATAAGCGAACATTGCCGACTGGGAAGGACAGTCGTCTTTGTTTCGTTGCCCCTGCCTGCGATCATAAGCCTTTGCAGGTCACACAGAGCATTCTTTAAACTTCTTTTGTCATGCACCAAAAGTTAGCTTACTCCTTAGTTTCACCTAATTTGCCTTCGAGTTTAGGTGGGCCATCTCCTAGGATATTAGGCAATAAAGTGAACATTGATAGCCATAGCAGATAGGGTACCCTTTCTGGAGATTGCAGGCTTGTGAGCCGAGTGCTTGCTAACTAATGGAATGCAGGCAATTTACCTTTTTTGCACCAGAGGCTGGGAGTGACGTTCGACGTTATTGATGGTGAGTCAAACTACAGCAAGGCGGCCCTCGAACTCTTGGATCGTCTGCGCATGGAGTCAAGACTCCAGTCAAGAGAGTGAGTTAAGTCAACCTTGAGGAAGGACCATCTGCCAAACACCTTGCATGCGCAGCAATTCGCTTGTGTAGAAGTGAAGGGGCAGAATCGACTAAAGCTTTAAATGCCGAACTTTGAAAGCTACACTTTTACAACTGTCGAGATCTGGCGTTTTAAGAAAGAAAAGAGACTCAGGATTCTGAAACAGTGGTCGTACTTGAAAATACGTTATTTATAACACAGAGAAAAATGTGAGCTTGGAAGGAACCATCACACTACAAACACAAATGAAATCCAGTCGGGAAAAGGTCGCTTCACGCGGTTCCACACTTTTGGTGTCGATACAGTAGCCTTGCAGCTCTCGAGGTCTTTTCTAGTTGGCAAGGGGTGCAGGAGGTGAATGTTTGGGCAACTTGGATGATGCGCCCACATGCATTCAGGCATTTGTCTGGAGCATTACTCGGCATCCAGGACCACTGGTGTCCAGCAGTATTTTTTCCCTAAGCTGCCCTCTGCCTGCCACCAAGCGTGGGTGTGTGCTTGGTTCGGCTGCAGTTGTCTTTATTTCTGCTATATACAATCCATATCATCATCACAGATGTGCGTGGCTTAAAAGAGAAAAACAAAAGAATACAGCGATGTCATTGCTGTGCCATTTATGTCAAACTGCACCAAAGTACTCTGCCACATTCTGCTACATTCCACCGAATTGAGGCCAATTTGCATAAAAATTAAGCCAAAATATAATTTTACTTTCTCAATACTAAAACTAATAACTCAAGCCTTCTATGCTGCAGGACTGCTACGGTATGCTTGTGTGAATTTTTGGAAACTTCAGATTATAGTTTAAAATAATGTACTATTCAATTCGATCTTAATATCAATCACCGACAGAGCTTGAAAGTTTCATAATATTCTGCATTGCTTGTGATCTCTTCGAATGGGCTCATTAGCTCCGTTGAGTGCACTACACAGTACACAGTTGTGCACTGCATAAAAAGTGACATTGTAGAGTGGACATTGCAACCCTGCATATCGCTTCACCACAGCACAGCTGTGCTCTAAGGGAAAAGCACTCCTGAACAGGTAGGCGCACTTGTCACGGGTTAAAGAAAAATGAAAGCCGTTTACAACTCCCTGTAACGCCGAATTAGAGCGCAGCTCTTGAGGAGGAGGAGGGAAGGGTACTGAGGGTCACGTGTTCTCGGGGGGGGGGGGGTCACGTGATCTCATGGTTACGGCGTCGCCGACGCCGTTCAAGCCGGACATCGGGCGCCTAAGAGCTGTGCTCCTAAAAGGGAAAAGAGGGAATTTAGGGAGTGCAGATATAACAGCTCTTCTTTGCAGCAAAAGTTTCAAGACAAAACAGAAGCTAGTGTACTGTATAACAGACTGCAGTATCCTGAAAAATTGCATGCGTCATTAATAGTAATTTTTTTTTCTTTTCACATTCGAGATTGACGAAAGGTTATTTGGATATGATGAGAATGCAAAGGTGCAAGCGAGCTGGACAGGCATAACAATAATAATCCCTGGAAAAGACGAAACAAGGGGGGTCTCTGGTTCGATACCAGGAGAAAGCAGAAATTTTTCAGTCGTGTACCAGTCACCTAGTTTTGTTTGGAGATTTGTGTTTGTCCTTTGTCCCCCTTGTTCCCCTTCTCCAGGTATTATTATCATTGTCGTTGTACATACTTGGATATAACAAGAAGATTTCTAAATAACCTTGATTACCGTAAATACCGGGCAAGCGCCCTCAAACTTCGAGATAATCACAAAAAATATCGGATGGGCGCTTGTCTGGTCATCGATTCTACATATAAATGTACTGTACGTATTTTCTCAGATCTTACAAATTTGGAGATGGGCGCTTAATGTGAATGGGCGGATGCGCAGTATACGGTAGGTGTGGCTGAGCTCTACTACAGATTTAATTTGAATGTCAAACCTCCTATTTAGTTACTGGTTGTATTGGACATCAGCTGTTTGATGGCACAACCAAGGTTTACAATTAAAACTAGGAATTTTACAGTAAATCTTGACACTGTAAAGTGAGCCGAATAAATCAGCACCATCACAGAGGAAGCTCAAGCTTCTCACCAAATGTGCACTTAGGTGCTGCATTTTACCTGGTGAAATTTCAAGGTGCAGCCTCCTTTGTGAGGAAAAGGAGACCAACAAACTTGCCCAGGTCAACGGCAAACATGTTTGCAGATGGCCGAGTTAGCGATGGTTGTAACTTGTAGCGTCTCAGTAAGCGCACGGCAGATGACGCATTCTTTTGTCGCTTGCTGCGCTTACAGGACATTGCATTCTTGTATCTCTCTTAAAGTCTAATCTGAATGTCTGCACTGGCTGAATCAAAACTCTATATGAAATCCTGATGGTATCGCTGTTAAGTTCATATTCATGCAATCTGAAGGTCGCCATTCGCACATGCCCACATGCATGTATAGGGCTTCCTCGACGATTGACTTGCGTCTGATCTGGTGTCTGCACAGGGACGGGGTCCTGGGAATCCATGTTCCAGGCGACGGGGAGAGAGGAGGACTGCTTTGTGCCACTGGCCAAGAGTGATGGGTCCAGCCTCTACCTGACAAGGTGACTTTCACTGTGCGCTGCTAGACCTGAAGATGTTTAGTACTCTGCCTTTGCAGAAGGTTTCCATTCCTTAAATATCACGGAGGAATGAGAAGGAGCATTCCTTATGGTCCTCTATTAACCCTTTGAGTGTCTTTTTTTTTTTTTCTCCAAACGCGGAACACGTGATTTGGTCTTAAAAAAACTACAGCATGCTCCGCCCAGAACATTTATTAATAAAATACCTCCTTTATGGGCAAAATGTTAATTGATGTCTGCACGGCTCCAGTCTACTTATTTCTTCTATTGCACTTTTCCAGATGCAGTGCTACGCAAAGGCACCTCTACCTCGCACCCTGAGGTCACTCTTTTGAGTGGCCTTGACTGTGCTTTGGTTATTTAGGATTCTAACTTCCTTTCTTTCACGGTCATAGAATACCGAGTTCATTAATAATTTTTAGATCTCAGTGTTTGACATGAAGCGACGACGTTGAGCAACATAGATTCACCACTCTGCAGCAACGAAGGAGCGTAGCATAACAGAAGTCACCTAAACAAAAAAGAAAATTGCATGCCATCAAAAAGTGACTCTACAAGATAAGACATTGTTCTTCATGTATTGCTCATACATGCCGCAACACATTAAAAAAAAAAAAAAAAAAGTATATAGTTTGGTTGGGAGGGGCAGCAGAGCAAATCAAAACTGAAACCACCTGAAATGCACCTGAGTATACTCGGGCATTGAATTCAAAGGGTTAAAAGCCACTTGACTACAAGATGTGTGTCTTACTCAAACTGAACAAGACTCTGAGATTGAGGATAACACCTGTTCATTTCAGTGGCGGGCTTTTGCTAAAAATGATAAGCTGTTGCCGGAGTTTTTCTCTTTAAGCTGGTGTTGTGCGGAATATTGGAATTTAATAGTATAGTTTCTAATACGCTATTCGATATTCACTCTAGAGATGAACTGAAATATCCATACTTTTCAAAATGTTGATTGTGGGAAGTTATCCCTGTTGAGTGTGCTCTTCAACAAGCACCGGTGTACTTGTGGGCCTTTGAGTATTGCTTCCCTGCAGGGCACAGGTGCTCGGTGAGATGCGCTCTCAACAGGCGTTAACCTGCAACAATTATGCAAGAGCATGTGTTAGGCTGCAACGTCTCTGACAACCTACACTCATGATTCACGCTTTTTTTTTTTTTTCAAATTTAAAATTGAAGAAAGAATAAATGTAGCTATATTAAAATTAACCAAGCTTAGAAGAGCATATGTACCTGCACAAGTTCAGCTGTATTTTTGTTTTAGCATGACGCACGGTAGCGTAAAGGCTTGGGAGAGACTATGCAATATTTGATTTGGAAATATTTGGTCAAAACCACCAGCATTCGCTTAAGAATTTGCATAGAACTCAAGATCTACTATTGGCCTCGAGATCGACCAAGAGGTGGCGCTACGATCGCAGTATCATCATCATCAAAGCGGGGATAGAAGCATGGCCGCCCCATAGGCTCTCCGAGTTCGCGCACTAGACGGTGTAGATTATTGCGTTTATTTTGTTGCACAGTATTGAGATGGGAAAACAGCTTTAGCGGAAAATGGTGCGGTGCCGTTCGGGCTTCAGTGAAGATCGAATCGTAATACCATGGTTTAAATTAAAAAAAATTGCTTGTGTAAATGCGTTGTCTGCTCTAGGCAGACGTTGGGAAGCATGAATCAACACGACGGATGTCTCCGAGTGAACTGCACTATTATGTTAATTATTTGTTTCTTTTAATTGATGTGTCGGTTCACCGGTTTGAGAATTCAAACAAAACAGTGAATTCCAACACGGATAACATAATACCGGGTACTGTGGGCTGTGAAATCGCAGGTTCTATGCACTTTTGTTTTTTTAACTTTTTAGCTATGTAATATAAATATTTAGCATGAAGAGAAGTTAGTGCTGTTCGGAAATTACCGTGATATTGAGTTCTACTGCAACCAATGTTTCCCTCTACTGCGCCATGGTGTGGGTTAAATTTTCAGCCTGGAACAATTCTACTACGTTTCGATGAGGAAAGAGCGCCTCTTTAGTTACGAACCAGAAACTGTTCGTTGGTAGACCAACTGAAACAAGGGAAACAAACTATAAATAATATGTCTGCCGCAAGTGGAATGAACGGTGAACCAGAAACGCAGTAGCGTGCGTGTTATTACGCTTAGTGTGGGTTCACCCGCTTCAACTTTCGGTGAGGGCCGCGGATGTCAAAAGGCTAATATTATGAATTTCTACAAATAATATTCTATTCAAGCATAGTAGACTCCCATAACCCAAACAAACGACCCGCACAACGACACAGACGGCATTGGCCGCAGCCACCTTTTTTTACTGGACTCGGGCTAGCAACTCTCACGAGACTTTCCAACCACCCTACGCCCTCACCTAACGCATATCGCAGGGGTGTCAGGCCAGATCCTGCCCAAGAGCTGCAGATCAAAACCACGAAACTTCTAAGAGCCGCGAAATGGGGCAGAGGCAGAGCAATACACGAAACTCAAACTACTTTCAATCATCCCAGTGCCCAGGTGAAGAACTGTGCGTAAGGTAGCAGTAGTTATCAAAGACGATCAAACCGCAACCTCTCTTTCAATTTAAAACGCGGTGCCATTTCTCTATTTGGGGAAGTGCTCGTGGTGGACTGAGGATGCAGGGAGGGGGGAGTTGGGGAGGGAGCTGCGACGCACTTGAACACGGCATCGTATGCGGCTCGCGGGAGTCGCAGCTTGGCCACCTCTGGCATATCGGGATCAGTGTTCGCCATCGATTAACCCTTTTGATTATTCAAGTAATGCCTTAATTGCGATATTTTTTTTTTTGTCCTTTATTCGTAAAATTGTGTTGGAAAAAGTCAAGAAAAAAGTAAAGTAATCCCTGCTTAATATTTCTGACGTCTTTATTTCTTTTAGGATGCATGCTTGCACGGTAAACCACTTCAGCATGTTTGTGATTGTCATCGAGGGTGATTATACTGTTTAAATATTAACTCTTAAAAATTACATCACTTTAAAAGGCTTCCCGTGTCCATATTTCTAGAAAGCCACAACATGAAGTTTAAAATGGGAATGCAATATGCCATTTATGACATGGTAAAAAGTAATAAAAAATTTAGGGTAGTTTTCACGTCTTTCATGCAATATGACCGGCAAAAAAATCAACTAACAGCTTTATCAATTGATTGGCCTATTTAAGAGGGTAGACGATCGGTTGGATTAGATTTTTTAATCAAACCACAGCTCCAATCAACATTCAATGTTGTATGAAAGCTATGGTTTCAGCGAGATAACAGAAATATGTGGGACCAGGGGTTGTGAGACAAACCACAACACTGAGATTCTGGAAGCATCTGACTTAGTAATAATCGCATACCTGCCAACTCTCCCGCATTGTCCGGGGAGCCTCCCGAATTGTGATCACATCTCCCGATTGTACGGACGCGACTTCAAATCTCCCGAAAAGTATCCGCCGTAGTTTATTTTTTAATTCTTTATGACGTTTTATTGTTGGTAATCATCACGCATGTGTCATTGCGAGTTACTCGAGAGTAGGGTTAGGTTATTCCGGCGGGTTACCACGTGACAACTCAGAGCAGTAGTGTAAAACGATAGTAGATTTTAAACGCCAAGGTACAAAACCCTCTGCTCCCGAAGTTAGAGCGCATTTTGGAACACGTTTATACGACCATGGGTGCGCTAGGCTTCAGTTGGCTTTGTCAGGTCGTCGAGTGAGGTGCGGAACCCTCGAATCACTTCCGTGTTTCCCTGAGTTTGGTTGGAACCACTAATCTGTTGGAACGATCGATGGCACTTTCAAAGCCAAGAAGAAGTACTTGCAAGTATTTCTGAGATCATAAGCGAAATGAGTTTCCTGCTTTGTCGCTTCGTCAGAAAGCTGACAAGTATGGATTCTGTACCATGCGCGCCTGTGATGTGTGAGCGTTTCGCATGGCGGCAAGACCGGAACCATGCTCGTGCCGTAGAAGGGCAGGGGGCTATAAGCAGACGTTTGGAACTCCCAGGAGACTAGGGGAGAAGGAAGTGACGTAGCTGTGAATGAACGTATCAGCAACACCACCCATCGCGGAAACTCACCGTCATCAGCGACTCCACCAATCAACATCCAAAGAGCGTTGTTGAGCGTCACTTCCTTCTCCCTGAAGTCTCTGGGAGTCCAAGACGTGCAACATAGCTCCCCGGGCACCACCGGCAGTTTACTCCAAAACAACTGCGAAGACAGCGTGGACTCGCGCAAAATCTTGTCAAACTAAAAAAATAAAAAAAAACTTTCAATCTTTTCCCCGCCCTCCCCTCCCCCCTCCCCCTGTGCGGCGGTCTCCCGAATTTTTATGTTGCTAGGTTGGCAGGTATGTAATCGCTTTGCTGAATTCCCACGCATGTGAAATGACACAACACAACCTTTAGTAGGAAGAAAACGACTACAAAAACGGCAAGCGTTTAATGAGGAGGGGCTCAGCTCAGCCGGACACGGGCTTGCTGCTTCGTCGAGATCCATGCTTCTGAACGTGCACCCGTAGCAGACGACGCACTAGCGGTATCCCCGCTCACAGCATGTTTCCAATTTCGGTCGCACGGTGGTGACGCGGTCTGATCCCGAGCTGAATTCGCACATAACTACTCTTCACACTTCTTTTTGCAAGGAGCCAGAGCATAGGAGAGAGAGAGAGAAAACCCACATCAGTTTTGTATTCCCATTTTTTTTTTCATAATGTAACTTTTTTTTAAAGTTTGACTGAACTTTTTCTAATTCAGGTTTTGCTTCTGTGTGGGAAAAAAAATTGATGTCTATTTGCACTTGGCTTTTCCCAAACAGAGCATTTAAAGTGAAAAGCAGGTTTTCACTTACACTGAAAGATATTAGGCTGCAGTGCAAACTAACACAGTACCGTAAAATACCGGGCAAGCGCCCACTCAAAATTTGGAGATAATCGCGAAACAATGGGGGATGGGCGCTTGTCCAATCATCAATTTTACATATAAATGCACTCTGCATATTTTCTCAGATTTTGCAAATTTGGGAATGGGCGCTTAGTGTGGAATGGGGCAGACGCGGTATTCTACGTTAGTTTTGCCAGCAACAGCGAAGGACGATGCCACCCGTGTTTCCGTTATTGCCGTTGAAGTTGAGGCGAGTCCTAGTAGTTCGCGGTACGAGTGAGATGACGGTGCTGCTTAGTTGCGTTATCCAAGGGTTTACTCACACTTTATGCTATGGGTATTAGCCCACCTTAGACATCTTTGGAGCGTGTGTCATTATTTGCGTGTTTAGTACATATGTAAACTTCGCTGTTCTTGCTCACAAAAGCACAAAAGTGTGCTGTCATTGTCAGCAGTAGCTACTGCATTGTGGAAAGGCATGTTGAAGGAGATTTTCTTTCATCCAGTGTGCTGTACAATGTTTGCAACGGGTTCTTTGCTTTCATTGGAATTGATGCAGAGATGTGTGCTTTGGTGGGACAATTGTGCAGGATTTTGCACTGTGTTAGAAAAGGACACAGAGACATGCTTTTGTGGGGGGCTGAAATGCTCTTTCAGGAAGCCCGAGAAAAGTCAGGGATGGGAGCAAGGCTCTCTCTTGCTCCCCCTGTGACCGCGCCTGCTGTGGAAGAAGCGAAAGTGTCTACGCAAGCTGTTCCGTAGAGGTGTATGTCTGCACAGCGCGATTACATGGGTATTTCGCAACAGCGGCTGCCAGAGGGGTGGGGGCAAAGGAAGGCACAGCGTCGCCAGAGGGTATGTGGATGTAGCAGGAACGATGTGGAGGCAGAGGCGCGCTCGCCATGATCACGTGGGTTTTCCAAAGCAGCGGGGGCCCACAGGGGGAGGGGGTAGAGCAAGACAAACCCTCGCCCCAGTTGGCGTGTAGTGCGAGGAACAATGGGGGAGAGAGAACAAGGCCCCTGCTGTAGGTGGGGCTTGCATTTATACATGAGCATTTTTTTTTTTTTTGCCAGGAAGGGGTACTAACAGCTACCACTGTAAAATAGTATGTCTAGAGAATCTTGGGGAAATATAAGAATGTCTGCGGTGTTTTTTTTATCAGGGACGTGGTCGCCGCTGTGGATCGGAAAAACCGGTATAAGTTCGACTTGGCCTACTATGTGGTGAGTGCACTGGGTGCTAAATTGTAACGAAAAGGTAAGATGAAACAAAAAAATTTTATTAATTAAATTAATCTGCTTACTCTGAAGTCATCGACAATTTTTGGCTCAATTTTGTCTGACTGGATGACACAAAAATCTCGTCCTAATCTCACCGATTATACTTCTTGGTTATCATAGCTTGATAGTCTCGCGTTTCCTGCATGCGCTCGAGGCTGATAGGTTTTTGGCAAAACATGCTCAAGAAGGAGCAATGGCTGCATGTGATAGCCTTGGATGCTGCTCAGCCTTTTCCACTTCTAGCTACCACAGACCTCTTTATTTGAGTGGAGAAGGCACTACTGCATGGTAACGGATATATGATGGAAAAAAACAGATGTTTAGAAATCTTTTCTGATCGTCATATTTTTCCAAACATATTCAGATAACTCGAGTGGCTTTGAGTTGCTGCACCATATTTTCGCACGGTAGTATGAGCTTTTTCTGGACAGTAAAAGCAGACAGAAGTCAACCGCTACCAAGTACAAAAGAAAAGCAGCAGTTGCCGAGGTGTCGGAAATGTCGGGGCTTTGGGATCTCGGTTTGCACTGCTTCCGGGGAATGTGAACGCAATGCGCTGTGTTTCGGGCACAGGTGTTCCAGCCCACGCTATTTACGAAGAAGACCAGGGTTCGCTTTTCCACGAACCGCCTTGGATTGCCAGTATCCTACGCGATCGACGGCATGACTGTGTTTACAGGATAGAGATAACGTTTGCGCAGATACCATCCGTGATTGCATTTTATGGAGAGTCAAGTTCTTGATCTTGTTATTCGCTATGTTACTTATGCGCAACGATGATTGGCTATGTACCTCGCGACTGGAATAATGGCACCACATTTACTGTTGGAAACCCGGGATGTAGTTTCATCAAATTTAAGTGAAATGACGTTGGAAGTGGTTACAAAGTTGATGGACATGAGACACAGTTAAAAAACATACTATCTTAAAGAGATACTACAACGAAATTTCGGCACTTATTTTTTGGTCTCTACGTGTTCAAAGGAACACTATCGCATTGGACACACCAATATCTTGTTATAAAAGACACGAAAAGGGATTTTAAAACAAATTAAACGATTAGCAAAGAGCACCTGGTGGATGTCGCTAAAGCCTCGTTTCTAGTGATTGTCTAGGAACCTTGACAGGTAGTGACGATAACTGTCTCGCCTAGAACTATACATGCTTTGAACCTGACGTCATACCGACAGCTCTACGGCCAGCACGAGAAGAGGAGAGGAAGGAACTCTCCATTCAACGGGACTCTCTTTTGTGTGTCCCAGATGTCGCTATTCTCCCTCTACAAGATTATAGAAGATTAAGCCTTCACTCAAAATTCACACAAAAGCATCCTTGCAGAGTTGCGGTGGCCCGATCGCTGGCGTGCTTCAACCGCTTCAGTGGCTGGAACGTCTAGGGCATCCTGACGACGTCAGCCTCGCCGCAGCTTTACTCATCTCGAGACAAACTATGTCATGATTGCGCCGGATGTGACGTTCTCTCTGCTGGCTACTCTCCGAGCACTTGCCAGAGTGGGCCGTTTATAACGAAAAATACAGCCATCAGGCTCAAAATACAAACATGCGATTGTCATCTACGGATATTGTGAATCCTGTTCAGCCTATTTCTAGAACACGACTGGTATATTTTAAATTTCGTTGAAGTATCTTTTTAACAGAGTGGAGAATATGGGTTATGGCAAAATATTGTATCAATTACTTAACTTTATGACAAAGGTAAACATAAATGGGAAAGCATTATCATTTCTAGCGAGATGCTGTTGTACTGGTCCCTTCTTTATCTACCCTTGTCTCAGGGTTACATTGTTAGTATCATAAGCAACCTCTATCTGTGACATCACAGCGACGTGCTTGCAGGCCAAGTTGGGGAGACAGTGCTCTCCCATTTCTCGTCGGCGCTCTGTCTCACTAAACATTGTCACCATTAACAAGGCATGGAGTTGGTGTAACAAGGAGGCATGGAGTGGAGTAACAAGGCATGGAGTTGGGCTAGTTGGTTTGACATATTGAAGTGGAGAAAACAGTGCAAAGGACCCTAAACGAGTAGAAGAAGTACACTCGCACAGCACTGTGTATGTGAACTTCTACTTGTCAACTGTCTTTTGCGCTGTCTTTTTCCACTTTAATATGGCAAACTCTTGTTGTTGTTTTTATGTTGTTCGTGCTGCACTACCAGCAGTCAGCTGCTGGCTTGTCTTGGTTCGTCCCTTCGCTGTGCCCCACTGCTCTTGCCATTTTGCCCAGGTTGACCGGTCGCAGGCTGGACACTTCCAGTCTCTGCGTCGTGTGCTGGGCGAGCTCGGTCACTCCTGGGCAAGGTCTGTGTCTGGTCTGGGAATTAGCCCGAGTAGAAAGTGCCACTGTAGTCGGGTGTCTGAGATATCGGGCATACTCCACAGTTGTCTTCCCGGAGCTTATTTACTTATCGACACTCTTGTACTTGGATAACATTGTTTGCCCGTGAACACTTTTTATATTGGAAGTCTTGTGCCAGCCATACACTTCTCCTAGCCACATCACTCTTACTCTTGTCAATCTTGCTCTGGCCAGTTGTTGCATGTTTGGCTTTTCTTGGCTATCAGAGTCCTACCAAGATAGGGCAGGTTTCCTCTACAGCAGTGGAGAGAGACCAAAGGAAATAGAAAAGCACAAATAATTTGTGCTAACTGAGTGCCTTTGTTGCTAACTAAGATATGAGCAGACTGGGGACTGTGTCAGAGATAGCCAACCCTGCCCCCTCTCATTATCTGGAGGAGAGAGTTGCTTAACTCTGGAGCTTATCTTGCTTTTCCTAGAACTCCACACTTATCTGGAGACACAAAGGGGAGCATCAGAAAGGAGATAATCTCGGTAACAGATAACTGGGTATATGTGCAATGGTGACACATGGAATTTTGTCCGTCAGTCCAGGGCAGTTCTAGCCTAGACAGGAGTGGCGTCTCTCAGCATTACTGCATGAAGGATTGCACAGCCCTCTACAGAAGTAATAAAAAAATATTGATATGGAATAAAGTTTTTTGTTTTTGGTTGCAGCAGCTGTTCCATATCACCCGAATGGATACATATCGAAACCATATTTTTGAGATTGTACAGTGGATGAATCAGTAATTCCTTGTGTTTTACACTGATGGCTCGTACTGGGAATCAAGGACTTTTTTTTTGCACATAAATGATCTGTGACATGTTCTTTTAAAATCAATAAAACTTTTTGTTTCGTTGGCTGCTTATCAGCTGAAGTGTCCTGTTAACACTGCTATCCATTCTGCCATGTCATGCATGTTCTTATTCAGCATTAAAATTGGTATGCTGCAGTTGTAGCTATCCTATGGTAGGGGCTAATTTTGTAGTCTCCAGTGACGTTCCAATATAACGGACATTTTTGTGCTCCATAATGCTCCGAATAATTGGAAGAGGGAAAGCAGAAAGAGCAGGGCAGTTACCAGTAGTGTAAAACAAAAGTGTAGTACTACAATGCAGTCACTTTAGAACCCGTGCAGGGTCTGCTCTCACTAGTCTAGTCTCAGCAGAAAGTACAATGCACATGGCCGATTAATGCAACTATGATTTTCTTCATGGCAACCGTCACTGCAAAACATTTCTGTCAGCTGAGTGGTTGGCAGGAAGGAAAGAAAATGGAATTTACCGCCTTGAAGAGGGTGTCTATAAGTGATATAATGGATACTTGAATGCTGTACCCATGATAAAAAAGTAAACACACTAAAGGTATACTAATGTTTGCACTTTCATGAAACATATTTAAAGTATACTTGAAGTATATTCTTAGTTTACGAATAATCTAGATTTCCTTTTTCGCGCACCAGAATACAGCCGCTATAACTGACCTACAAAGGGAATAAGCTAAGCTAGTTGATTATTCATTTCGGGTGGAACCAGCGATCGGTTGTCTCTTCTTATTTATAGGTTAGCACGAGGTCAACCCATAGAGAAATTTAGTCTTATCAATTATGTTCTGGTATATGTAATGTCATGCTCCCAAACTTTCGCGTTATACCCCAATCACTAACTTCATATTCTCACGAAGTTCAAGCTTTCTGCGATGCATAGTTTATTTACCCATAGTGCAAAACACCATTTTCTTTTTCTCGTAAATGCCCTTGATTTATATTGAAAATATGCTAAAAATATAATCTAAGTTGAAGCAAGTAGTCAGCCGAGCTGGTTAAAAAGAAACTGAAGAGGTTCTTGGAAAAAAAAAAAGAGTTAGAGGTGAATTCTAGAGTATTCTATGCCGTGAATCTGAATACAGTAGACTCGCAATAATTCAGACTCCGATATTTCATGCTTCTGATTAATTCAAACAAATTTCAAAATGTTGGTTCTCTCGCTATTTTTTTAATGCCTACATTGGCCGTTTAGTTCGAACGCCGTTTTCATGTAATTAATGCTTTTTGTTTCGCGCGCCCCGTTGAGTGCGCTTTCTTTCCGAGCGCCAGTACACTGCAGAGAAGCAACATTCGCGGAGAATGTTTCTGCGGGTGTTGCTTCTCCGAAGTGCACCAGTGCTTGGTGAGAAGCGGAGTCAACGGGGCTCAAGCAGGGCACACATGAGCTCGATAACAGGCACCACGCGGAAATTTTTGCAGCAGCTTGCGCGGACGCTGTGACGCGGCGGCATGGCATCTGTCCACGTCGCAGCGTCCGCGTAAGTTGCTATGAAAACTGCCGCGCAGCTTTGTTTGTGTAGCCATTCGTATGGCGAAGCATAATTTTATCTTGCATCGTATTTAGATGAATTTCTGATAATTCAAACTTCTGATAATTCAAACAAAATTCGTGGCTTCCTGGAGTTTGAATTAATGAGACTCTACTGTATCAAGTTTGTTTCCTCCGAAGATGTAACTAAACGCAAGAAAACATGAAAAACCTCAGACCAGTCGTGATATCATACTAGGATCTTTCGGCCGCCAAGTGCGTGTCGCTCGTGTGGGCAGCGCGTGGGATTGTAAGCCTGCCAAATATATCCCCCACACTGACATCAGTCGTGATATACTTTTAGAGCGCAGCTCTTAGACGCCCGTTTCCGGCTTGAGCGGCGTCGCCGTCGGCATAACCGCGCGATGCATGTTGGGACATGCACCGCCGCGAGCCCCCCCCACCCCACGAGCGGTGCATGTTGGGACATCCACCGCGCGAACCCCCCCCCTGAGCAATGCATGTTGGGACAAGCACAGCGCAGGCCCCCCCCCCCCCCCCGAGGTCATGTGACCCCAGATCATGTGACCCCCCCCCCTGGACGATATTAAAGGATGAGGGGAGGAGGGAGAAGGAGGAGGGGTATACCCTCCCTGAGTACCCTTCCTCCTCCTCCTCCTGCAAACTGCGCTCCAATTCGGCGTTACAGGGAGTTGTAAACGGCTTTCATTTTTTACCTTTATGAAAACAGCAAGAGTGTGCGTGCATTGCTTTGATTGGCGCTGAAGATGCGCAAGAGCGGAGGTTCCGAAAACTCCTAATATGACGTCTCGCTTCGGGAAGAAATTATTTTCTGCAGCCTCCGTGCACCAAATTGAAGAATAATCTCGATAGTTATGATCCTGGAGGCCAAATGAAGACGATTTAGTGTGTTTCCTCATATACAGAACCACTTCAATTTCTCTTTAAAAAACACATGCAAAGAGGAAAAAATATTTTTCTTAAGCAGCCTTGATGGACAAAGAAAGTCGTGAAGCAAATTTATAACAAAAAACAAACAAATTCTTAGAGCTATATTTACGGCACGAGACGAGTTTGTAGTTGGCGTCCGTGGGGGCTGCCACTGGTCACGTGGTAGACCTGTGCGCCGCTGCGAAGTCATGCTGCCGCCGCCGCATGCTGAGCATGGCGTGCCTCCATCTCAACGCATTTCTCCACGCCGCCGCCGCCGCCGGAAGGAAACATTCTAGCGCTCTGCCGGCGTCATTTTCTGATTACTTATTAATCTTGGTTTTTTTGTTGCACTTCAAACGAAGAATAATAAGCCATATGAAGCTCCTGAAAGAGCGCAAGCACCACATGTCCATAGTGGCCAGTCATGTGACCATGGTGGCCACCTTTCCGCGGGACTCCCACAGGCGCCAACTACAAATTCTGTTTTGCGCCGTAAATATATTTGTTTTATGACATTCTTTTCCTTCGCATGTGTCCATTTGAGGATAGACATGGTAACCCGGTCCACCCCTTTTTGTCCCTTCGCTCCAGGGTTACCATGTGTAATCGAAGTGTAATATTTTGGTTCATACAAGTACAAAATTAGTACAGTGCAACCCATTTATAACGATAAGGAGAAAACCCAAATTTCAATCGTTATAACCGATTATCATTGTATCCGGACTAGAAACTGATTATTTCCAGTCTAGAAATGCTAGAAACTGATCGTTATAAGCGGTACATCATTGTATGTGGTATCGTTATAAGTGGATTGCACTGTATACCTTTTTGGACTCCTTTTTACCGAAACCCTGTTTAACGGAACCCTTGCCAGAAATCCTAGAGGTTGCCATTAAACTGTATGCGAATGTTTGAGCGAGTCCTCGTAACAAAACGAAACTGGAGACTTTGCAACGGAGTTTGTTACCCGTGGTCTCCTCTCTCTCGGTTTCCGGTCCCGGCAACAAGCTCCCTTCAGCATGTCCCGTTTGGCCGCATACGGGGCATGAGCAGCCGCCGCGGGGAGATGGTGCTTCTCGAGGAGCTCCTGGACGAAGCCAGGGCGAGGGCCGCACGCGCCATGGAGGCCACCAACAGTGAGCCCCACCCTCTCCCTCTCCTCGCCTTTTCTTTTCGCTCCACCGAAGCCTCGGAGACGTCCCTCAAAGCCCAAATGCTGGGCCGTATCTCGACGAAATCGGAGAATGCAGGTGCCGCCTGATTTCGGTGGAACGGTTTATGGCCGGGGTCACATTGCTCATACATCATACAAAAGACAGTCCGCAACCACGAGTCACCGCAATATCTGTCGTTCGAATGCAGCGTGCCAAGTTTCTTCTTGAACTCATTGCCATGCTGCATTCGAAGCACGGATCGCGCGGTGACTCGCGTTTGAATCTGTATGCAGACTGTCTCTTGTACGATGTATAAGCAGTATGTTTAAGGCTGGTTCACACTTCTGCTAGTGCCTGCGACTGAGTGTGTTAACAGCTCTCGTGATCTCTTACGACGAGAGGACAGACTGGCAACATCTATCGAGTTGCTGTGAGACGCTTGGATTAATGAAATTAGAGTAAAACGCTTGTGATTTTCATATTTTTCCTACTTTTTTCACGCATCATTGTCTTTTTATTGGCTTAAAAAACTTCTCACAGTCCTGTAAACAGCGATTTCTCATAAATAGTTATCTGCATTTGATCTTGCAAATACTGCAAAGCCTTCGCTCTAGTGAAAAATGCAGTTCCAAGGCCGTCTCATAGATGACACCAGCGTGTTTTCTCGTTGTAAGAGCTCGCAGGAACTCGGTCGTAAGCAAATGCAAGTGTGTGAGGCAGCCTTTACTTATTTTGTAGTGTTGTAGTTGTTTCCTTGTCCGCTGTGGCCTACTTTTGGTAGGTGGCTTTTGCTCGGTTTCCCCTCAGCTTTGCACAGCCAGATTGTGTGTTGTTTGACTCTGGCAACCCGTATAAACTGGTGTTACATTCTTTCTGATTTTGTGCGGCACAGCTGCGCCTTGTGGCGGAGTGGATCTATTCTGCTTTCAAACGTTTTAAGTCGAAACAACTGTTCATTTGAACTCCTGTCAGTTTCTGAATGAGAGCCATTGATACCTCGTCGGGCAACTTGTTTCGCCTTTTGTACCGATGAACCATTTCTGGGTAGTGTTCTCTCCTTGAAACCTATGGCGCACCGTGCATTCACGAGGGCGCCCATCAAACCATTTAGCCATCTTGGCCGCGAGGCAGCTATTCAGTTGCCTCGCCTCAGACACGATCACATGGTCGTGTCGCCGCGGGGTCGATCGGGATCTCGAATTCGGCTTCCGACGTGCTGCTTTCTCTCCTAGCCACTGGATGGCGCTGCAGGCGTCCCATGGCGGGCGAGGAGAAACCTCCTCGCCCATCGATCGATATAGTCGGTGTACCAGGGGGCGAAGGGCCTCTTAGGATTTGAGACGGCTACGAAACCAGGCAAGTGTGCGAGACCGGATTTAGGGCAATCGCGGGACCCGAGGCCTGGGGGCCGTCTTTGTGTTTAACTCGGACTTTACGGGCGAGTGTGAATATTAGTGTGATGTGGCGTGTCTTTGTATATTAGATTGAGTGTTTAATCGAGAGTTGTGTTTTATGTACCAATAAACGGGGAGCGGAATCCCGCTCCCGTGAAAGAACCAGGCTGGACTCTGGTTGTTGACGGACCACGTGGGAAACGGCGTATCGGCGGTGGTACGCGAATTCCTACAAACCATGAAAAAGAAAAAGAATGATACATTGAATTGTCTGATGGTATGTTCTCGTGCACAGACCTGGCTTATTTTAAAGATTAAGCATTAAAATGACCAGCATCTCCATGGTTACCAATATTATAGGCTACCGTTCCACACACTTCTAAAAAGAATGTGAGCTGGTAAAACTGTCTTTGGCGGTGGTCTTGAATGTCTCTGGCAGCCCTGCCCAATACCCCGCCAATCTTTTGAGAGATTGTGTGAAGCATGCTTTCCTGCATTGCACTCGTGCAGTACAGAGAACAGAAACCAGCCAATGCAAGGAAGCACAGGTGTGATTTCGTTTGCTTGTGCCTTTATTCGTAGCCAAACTTAAAACTTAATTAAAAAGATTTTTATATGTTTGCACATATGCCTTTCGCTGAATTTTCAGTCCAGCTTTTATGTCAGCAGAATGTCCTGATGTTGCGATATCAGAAGATTGGAGTATTAAGAACTGATACATCATCTGTTGCACTTCTTTGAAGTGTGCTGTATATGTGCATTTACACAAGTTGAAAGAGCCATATACAAGCTGTTCTAATGTATGTTGTCTCGAATGAATTAGTTTGCCCGATACAATGAATTCCCTACTGTTAAAATATTCTCAACCTTGACCAACCGTGACCAACCTTGAAGTTGGTCACGACCATGCACGGGATTTGTGGAACAGACCAAATCTTCGGACTTGCATCAGACCATTTCATGGCCAGTGCTATGTGCCTCATCACACCATGACCGGCACTATGCCGTCAAAACTTGCAGGTGTGGGGAATCTAACGCATAACCTTCGGGTCTCACTGGTGCCATATTCCCAAATCCACTCCATCTCACTCTGGGGTAAAAATGTCGTACACCAGCGTTTGAAAACCCACTTGCATCTGGCGTCGCTCCGTCTGTGTCATCATGGGATGTGACCTGCGGGAGTAACTCTGATCTGCTCGAGCAGGATTTGGAACACAGCCCTGGTAGTCAACCTTCGGGTCGCCAACCTTCAGCGAGGATTATTTCCTCTCACTGCAAGCTTTTGCTCCACTCGATATTGGGCTGTTGAATGATGTAAAGTCTTTTTACTTCGTTCCAGCATAACTAAGCAAAGAGCGAACATTACGGCTCCCTCGAGCCAATCGGAGTGATGGACCAAAGCATGTGACGGCTATCTGCAGGAGGAGCACACTCCGCCGACACGTCGTCACTCTGCTTGTTCCGACCCCGGGGTCGTAGCCTTCGACATTTGCCAAGTTTGGGTGAAACAAAGTACTATAGCTCTTTTTAATTAATATTTAATAAAACTACCAGTTCCATTCAGGACTTTAGTGGGGTGCTTACAAAGGTTCGGAAATCATACATTAGTTGGTGGTGCAATCTTTTTCGCATTAACCCGACGAGTTGTGCCTCCTTCTATTTTCTGTGGCGCGCGGTCTGAGTGGTTGGTGCCCGCTTCTTTGTGCAGCCACGCGCGTCTCCGGTGAGGAAGAGACGGCGGCCGCAGCCGAGGCACTGGGCCTTGCGGGGGTGGTGGCCAATGCCCTGCGCTCCAGGCGTGGCCGGGACGTTGTCTTCGACTGGGACCAGGCGCTCCACGCGCGGGGAGACTCTGGGCTCACGCTGCAGTACGCCCATGCCAGACTCTGCAGGTACGGGCATGGCGAGCGACGCTCGACTGGCACACAATGTTGCTTTCTGCCTCTGCACGTGCCGAGGTCTAGTCGACCCTCGTTCGCCGGTGTAGAAAAATGGTTGCTAGTGACACGAGCTAGAATGCGCAAACGGCGACTGGGCAGTACAGACCGCACGGTCTAGCGGGCGGCAAGTGGAAGGCCGGAACGGTAGTGGAGGTGTTTAAATGCAATGCCTCCCCACCCCCGATGCACGCGCGGTAGTTGTGCTACGGCGTGGTTTGTACTGCCTGGTCGCCGTTTGCGCATTCCAGCTCATATTGTCAGCCGCTGTACGGGGTGTCGCCCCCAAAACATTTGCGGGGCTTTTTTGCCGCAAAGCTAAACTACACATTCCGAACACTCAATCTGTGCCCAAATGTAGCGCTAGCAGTCCGTACCAGATGCTGAAGTTTCAGAACTAAGCGTTAGCTTATTCAAAAGTTACAAGTGATTTTCTGAAATTTCCGATAGAAAAATAGCAGCTGACGAAACTCTCGAGTATACATGGAGCTGAAGGGTTCTTGTTACCAAGAACGGGCCCCATTTTCCTATTGAAATTTACAGAAAATCACTCGTAACTTTGTAATAAGATAACAGTTGGCTCAGAAACTTTGGCGTCTGGTGCATACCGCTAGCGGTATATTTGGGCGGAAGCTGGGCGTTCGACAATGCATCATATATTTTTCCAATAAAAAAAAAAAACGTTACATTATTTTTTTGAAGGGGGGGAGGAGAGGACAGCACGGTGTACAGCATGCTACTAATCCCTCCCGGGGCTTGCTTTAAAGTTGACTATCACAATCGGTGCTCAAATGTGGGGGTCTCAAACTTTGGTCACAGGTGTATTTAGTGGTGCATTTTACCCTGCGAAATTTCAAGGCATAGCTCTGTTCCTGCGAAAATTGAAGCTGACAAACTTAATGGCCACAGTCAAAGGCACACCGACGAGCGAGTAAGTTGAGGGTTGTGCTTGTGTGACCATCTCGCAATAGGCGCAGCAAATAAACTAAGTCGAGAAAAGAAAACACGTCGGATCTTTGCTGCCTTTGTCGGGATCAAATGCCCGAATAGAAGCATTTTTAAGAATTGCTCCCAACTCAAAATAAGTATTGCAATGTAAATGGTGCGCTAACTTTTTTTTTCTTTCTGGAAAGTGTTTTTTTTGGAACATACATGTCCCATCTAGGCATTTTTAGAAAACAATATTTTCTGGGCATTCAGCGTCTCTTTAAGCACAGTGCAAATATTTTTATCTGAGAGGTTTCAAAGTCACTCGCGATATCTTGGCTCTGCTCCAGCCTTGAAGAGAAGGCAGACTGCCCCTTGGATTTAAAGTGTGACACCAGCGTCCTCCACGAGCCCTCTGCCATTGCCCTGTCGGTGGAACTTGCCAAGTGAGTCTGCAACATCTGGCTCCAGTCAAACTCGAAAGCGATTTTAACTCTGTACCTTGTCCTCCTAATGTGGAACACAGCAAAGGTAGTGACTTCGATGGGTGGCTTTCACTGCCCGAGCAACCGGGACGCTTTCGAGTGCAAAGTGGCCACACTCGTAGCCTCTGAGACAGAGTATTGGCATGGTGAACACAGGCATCTGCAACATCTTTAGGAACCCCGTTATTCTTTTCTGCAGGTTTGAAGATGCTGTGTTTGGAGCCCTTGTAGAACTGGAACCCTGCATTGTAGTCCAGTACCTTTATTCGCTGAGGTTGGTTGCTTCAGAGTGCTATGGATTATCCATACTGACAGCTCACTTGTGTTTATCTTGTGTTAGTAAATTCTTGTCTCATTTCAGTCATGCAATAGGCAGGGCAAACAAGACCTTGATTGTCAAGAACCATGACACAACTGTGTCAAGTGTGAGTCTATGTTCCGTTCGACATTTGTTTGGCAGCAGCAGTTTTGTTGTTTGCAAGAGTTGATGATTATCTGTTCCTACGAAAAACATGTTCTTTTTTTTACTGCAACAATATGCTGTGCATTACCAAACATACGGATGGCAAAGTGTCGGAGCTGAGCTTGCCGTTATCTTATTAAAGAGCTTTGGCATCTAGACGGGACTGGTACCGCTACACTTGGATTAGAAATTGAGTGTTCGGCGACGCACAATTTACTTTTGCAGTAATATATACATACTGTAAACGACTTAATTTTCACAGGCTCAAATTTTCGCGAAGTGGGCCAATGCTGAAAATTTGAAATTATTCGCGGGTTCTAATTTTCGCGAATCGAGTGTGGCTTCCGTAGCTTTCACATATTGCGCGGAATTGTTCGGGACGTATTTTTTCGCGTTTGTAGGCGATTCGTGAAATTCGCGAAAAGTAGGTCCTCGCGAAAATTTAGTTGTTTACAGTATATATATATATATATATATATATATATATATATATATATATATTTTTTTTTTTTTTCAATTTTTGCGGACACGTAATTTATTGTTTCATTGATTTGTGCATTACAGGCAAGGCTGCTACTTTTTCACGCTGCAAGACTGACACTAAGCCGAGGATTGAAACTACTTGGAATTCCTCCGCTGAACAAGATGTAGAATATTCTGTTTGTTAGTAATAAAGAGAAATAAATATTGCATTCTCATTTTGTTGCCGATACATTGGGCATTGTTGTATTTTGTGAATATTAAACTAGAGTTTAAAGATGGGCTAGTCGGTGCCATATTGTTAACGGGAGAAAACACTCCAAAGAATGCACAAGCGCGAAGTCATCGCCATCGTGGGCAACTGGCCAACTTGGAACCAGACAGTAGACGAAATAATTAGACCTGCGGGTAAATAATGTAAAACCAACAAATGTTTTAAAATAGAGAAATAGATATTGCATTATCATTTAATCGTGAGAAAACTACCTAATTTTTATTGAGTTAACAAGTAGAAGGAGCAGGCATTTAAATGTCAAGTTCAAGAACGGAGATGAGAGGGAAAAGGGGGAGGGGACGAGCCTGTGTCAAAAACGGTAAAAGATTACGTTATCTTTAACATGGCGTCATTCGATTAAATAGATAAAAATCTGCTGGTCGGCGTGAAACCGGTGAAAGTCGGTGGCAGCCACCTGGCGACGCGCTGCAGAAACCCCGCAGGCTCCCCGAAGCGAAGAGAAAGCAGATTGGCGGCGGCAACGTGGCGTCACCGCTGACGTCACTGTTTTCTCTTCGCCATCTTGGCATTTGATGATTACCAGATTTTTCGGAAAGAGGGGTGTTGTGGGAAAAGCTGCGCGCACGTACTCACGACACCGGCGGCGGCGCACAGTCAGGGGGCCCCCGATATCTGGAGTCGCGTCGGGGAAGCTCGTGCGGTGGTGGGGGTCGTGCCAGCCTGTTGTCAGTCTGTCCGGCAGCAGCAGCCCAGCGTGAATCATGTCGAAAACGTCGGGGCAGAGCCTCAACGACCGGCTCATGGCAGCGAGGCACACCATCGCGGGCCAAGGCCTCGCCAGGGTGGTTTGCAAGGCGACCACCGAAGAAGTCATCGGCCCCAAGAAGAAGCATTTGGACTGTGAGTCTCTCGACAAGTCGCCTCGCTCCGCCCGTCGCTCGGGCCGCCGAACGCCGCTTGCTCGACGCATACTTGCGAGCACGGCACGCGACTCCGAAAGCCGAAAAGAAAGTTGACCCACTTGTAAGCCTAACACAAAGGTCTTTTTCGCCTGCTCGTCGATATATCTCCTCCCCCTTGGCCTTTTTATCTATTTATTTATTGCAATGGTAGTGCAGCGCTGGTCTTTCGCTGCGCCCGACTCAACCGGGACGAAAACGTGAGAGTTGGCAGCAAATCTCCACGCTCAAACGTGGCGAAAACGACGCGAAGCGTTATCGGAAATAAATTCGTCAGGATATTTTTTCTTTTCTCCAATGAACGACGGAAGACCTCGGATCTGTTCGGTCCTTTTCCCCCTCGTCGCCTTTTCTGCGATCTTTTTTTTTTTCCGAAGCTGCTTCGCAGTTCGTGCAGGCACGCACGACAGTACGCTGCACCCGCGGGTTATTTCACTGCACGTCCAACTATCGACAGCGCTGTTTGTCGCAACCGCTTTGGAATTCACCGCTGACGCGACACGGCGAACTGCACGGCAGCACCGCATATGCTTGCAGGAAAAAAGGGGTGGAGGGAACGTGGTAAGGGGGTGGATGTCTTCGTGCAGTTTTATCCGCCGAAACCAGCACAGTCTACTATCTGCGTTACCGTAATGTCTGCAACTCTCGGTGCATTATCGTCTGCCTATGGCGCATATACAATGTCCGCGAAGGTACTTTTTTTTTTTTTCCCCTCTGTATCGGAGGTCAAGTTATTGCGGTTTTGGAACGTGTCGTATCCGTGTTTTCCTCTGCCTCACCAATCAATTGGGGATGACTAAGTATCGCATTTATACGCTTGTCCGCGGAAAACAATCGCGCACAGAAAATAAAAGCGAGCGCCGAGGTTATTTTGGGTCGCTCATTTTTGTCATAGGTCTCGCCGGATGTTTTGCCATCGTCGCTTTTCTTTCGCTCGTCTTGGGAGCTTCCGCGAGCTTTCTTCGGCCTTTTTCTCGTTTGTTTTATATACCTGCTGGGGTGGGAAATTGCTGTACCTCGTCTCCCCTCGCCGCAGAAGGAGTGCTCGGTTATGGAAGGTTGGAGGTCGTTTGACCAGCGCAGTTAACGACTTCGGGAAACATGCTCAAGTGCGGTTTGAAATTGATGCAAAGCAAACGTCGGCGTAAACGCTGCTGATTCTGGAGGTCGTTGCGTCGGGTAGCATCCAGTCGCCTTCGATACCCAATGTTTCTGGCCGCTTGCTCGCTTCCTCGCATCGCTTCGAATACTAGCCGTTATTTATATATCATACAACCCCCCCCCCTCTTTTTTTTTTTAGCAGTTCATTATTCCTGCTTCTGCACCAAAACCATTCTCTTGTGCCATCCTTGGTTCCTAGATTGGCTAATTGAAAACATTCCCAAAGTTGGTTCTGCGCTCAAAGGAACTCTTACATAGTGGCACCGTTCCTTAACGCTGCAGAATCACTGGTATTGCCAACAGACACACCAAGGCACATGTAGGGTAAATGAATAGATTGAGAGTTTTACAAAATGATGAGCATGATTTACGTTCTCATCTTTGCAAATGAATGAAAGTTTTGCGGTCGAATCTGAACTCTAAAAGCTTCGCCTTGCACCTTATACAATGAGGCAATAACAGGAGGCTGTTTAAAGACAGCTGTATCGGGTGTTAACCAGCAGTGGGCAGAACTCTCAACATGCATTCTGGAAACAGAAGCATTGTACGAGCAGAACGAAGCAGCTGTCAGCTGCATACTTTTTTTGTAATGTCGTCGCCCCAGTAGCTGGATGAATTTGCCGCAGAGGCTGTTCCAGGGTTTAAAGCTGTCAATGTGTGTTGTTGGAATCCTCAACTTTTTTTTCCAAGTTCATGCTTTGACCGGATCCCTATATTTTGCTCGGGTTAATGTTTGCACGGTTTTGCTACCCCCCCCCCCCCATCTTTATTAGATGGCAGTTGGAGAGCCAGCACACTGCATGTAGCCGGACACAGGTGCCTCTTAAAAGGGTGTATATTAAAATACCAAATCTGTTCCCCTTCTAATTGTGAACATAATCAGCTTGCCAGAGGCAGTGCACGTTTGTCTTAAAAGAATGGGTGGATTGACCTTTTCCATCTGATGTTCTGAAAAGGAGACTGGAGGTAAAGCTTTCCAGCTGTGAAAGGTCTTTCTTGTTTGCTTTTATCTTTGCACGCGTGCACTTTCCCAGCGCTCTATCTGCCAACAAGGAGTCTAGAAACTGGATCTGTCTGTTTCTGTATAAGGAAAGGGGCAAGGAGGAACACTCCTCTCCCTGGGCTCTTCACGTCCCTTCTCATGGGCTATGCTGGATGCTGGCTTTTTCTCTGTTGAATTTGTCGATCTGGGATGTGCTCCTACTTTTGCGCATGCACCCCTGCAAGGTGTAACCTGCAACCTCTAATGGCTTTCTGGCAATAAAAACAGGTTGGGTGACAATTATGCTGAAGCATTAAAATTGTGAATATGTGTTCAAAATTTTTAACTTGCTCTGAAAACTCTGTAGTATGGATAAGGGCACTTTCCTTTGCAGTAGATTACAAATCCAGACAGAATTGGTACGAAATGTGGCAGCAGGGACAAGCAGAAAAAAGTCGACCAATTCATTGACCGAGAAAAAGATTATTTGCAGTCCGGTTGCGTACTTGCTTCCTAAAGCGGCACGGGCCGCTTCGAACTCCTTGGAGAAAAGTTGTTGTGCTTCCGAGATTGCCATGAAACCCGGCCTTTCCTTCCCGCTCCAAGATTGCTCAGAAACTTCTCTGGTTTGCGGAGTTCCGTCTCCCGTTTTATGAATGGTGCCAGGGATGCGTGGACACTCGTCCATACCGGGAGGGACCTGTCATTGAGGCAGCAGGTCTCTGTGTCGATCCTCTTGGGAGGATGACCGATGGAAGGCCGTTCAGAAAGTGGTTTGACTGGATGAGGATCGGGCGAGGGGAGCCTCTCGGGAGGGGGTGGCCTAGATTTCTTTTCTGGCGAGCTGGTCCTGGAATCTTCATGGGCTTTCTCTCCCTGGTCCCTCCCCCTTTGGAGGAAACGTGGTCAGCTGTATCACTTTTTGTGGCAGGCACTCTCGGTTTCCTTGTGGTCTCTGTAAATGGGGACGGCAGGCCGGGTGGATAGATAGGCGCTCGAGCAGGAAGCGGTGGGAAGTCTGTGTTTTCCACCAGAGATTTGTTTTCAATCACACTTTCGTTTGTCCGTTTGAGAGGAGGGGTTGGATGCATGGTGAACAGTTGTTAAAGTTCTGTTGTGTCGCGAGCTACTTGGAAAAATTTCACGTTGCTGTCAACAAGCCAGTTCTTTATTTTTTTAGTTCGTTGAGTGGCTATAGTTTTTACATGGCAAGGAAGTGAGCGACTAAGTTGTTTAGACTTGGGCTGCTCGATAGCGGAGTCTTAATTAATGTATGTCTAGCTAAAGCTTCTCTAAATTAGGGGACTTGCTTCAAGGCATGCAAGCATAGATAGTACACTGTTCCCAGGGCAGTCAAGGTGGGAGGGGTTGCAAACTAAAGAATTAATGGGCTCATTGCCGTATCCTACAAGTGAAGTGGCACAGTAAGCCACAGTGTTTTCGGACACGCATGTACATGACTATTGTGCAAGGATTACTCATACTGTTAAGTATGATGCACGAAGCACTTATTTCCTGGTTAAATAGTCTCAAGGTTTCCAACAGCAGCGTACACACACATTGCTGGCCTATGTGTCATGTAATATTCATCAAAGTCCACAGATTAACCACTCTTTCGGAGTCTGGGGAAGTTACTGCACAACAAACGTGCGAGGTTGCAGTAAGAGGAAATTTAGCGGGAAATTTATTCGCTATATTTGGTGGAGAAATGTTTCCCGCTAAATTTAGTAGGAAAATTTCACCGCTAAATTTAGCCATTCAGCCACAATGATGACCTGCGGCTGGTATTGTGAGTCATATACAGCTGCCGCCATTAAAGGAAGGAAACCGTTATTTTTCTTGCAGTAGAATAAATAATAAAAACCAATTGAGCAATACATTGTAGTAAACCTTTTGTATGTTTATGTTTGTGTAATTTTTTTTTAATACCGAGTTTTTGTAGGCTGCATCAGAAGTTGATAATTCAAAAGGAAATTTATATTTAAACTAATGCTAGGTTCACTAACAGGATAAAAACAGCAGGGTGGTTTTTCAGTTGCCCCACCTCTAGCATAGCCTTCCTACCTTCAAAAACAAATTGGCATCAGTGACTATACAAGGATGCTATATTAATTTGATGCTCTCTGAACTGCAACCATGAACTCTATCATTGTCTTTAATAAATTACACTTTTATGGAGATGTTGGCACTGTCTGTGCAGTGTCAGCTATGACACTGCACACTATTTTAGCATTCTGCTGTTTACTGCCTTGACTATAAATAAAAACAGGTTGTCATCAAGACTGAGTTATGCTCGAATAAATTAATATTTAAAACTTGGGTTTGGGAATTTTTCAGGCAGCTCTACAACACTCCGTGTGGGAACTATGGGGGCACTTCGAAATAAGCGTGTAGCACCACTAGCGCTGTCATTCGATTGTGAGATGTGTTCAGCAGCCTGCGGAGTCTCTTCGCGTGCAAAGCTACGGCAGCGCAAGCGTGCATGGACAAAACTTTGGCTCCTCGAGCCGATATTCTGGGGGCGACGTTGCTGTTCTCCGCGTATTCATCCCAGGATATGAATGTAACATCATCAATAAATCACAGTGCAGGCTTGCTTCCGACAAGAAACCTTCCCGGTATCTAGAAAGTGCAACCACATTTTTTTGCAAAATCTATTGAGGCAACAGTATTCTGATATTCTACCATTAATAATCTTAGTGCAAGGTGGAAAATAAAAATCAAGATGATTTAAATCGCGATTTAAATCTTTCCAATTTCACGGATTTTCTCAACAGAACACCTTTCTCACAAAACTAATCTCGGGAATATTTGTTATCGTCTAATTTGATTCTGTTCAGGAACATTTATTTTATTTTTAACAAAAAAAAATAGTCAGACCAAACAAATTATGTATAGCACGCTGAACATGAGCAAAACGAGGTGCTCTTCTGCTGAATGGAGTGGTGAGCTTTGTTTCTATCTTCATGGTATCTTGTGCAAGCAACAATACAAAGTAAACATGTGCTCACATGCACGCAGACCGACAGAGACAGAGTTGCATGTAAGGTTGATCTTACATTGGCTATGCATCCATTATGTCTTGTACAAGCTTTCCATTTTTTTTTCTTCAAAAGACTATACCACTGTTTTATGCAGTTCAAAACCAGAAGAAAAGTCACTGTCGTTAACAACTCCCAAACTTTACATATAAACTTTGGAGTGATGGCTATTTCGCTTTCTGAATAACCCCCCCCCCCAAAAAAAAAAAAATTAACATCCTTTTGTCCTAGTATGGGAGGAATTTCTGAAATTTAAATTGTTAGATCAGTTAAAAAAGTTGATTTAGTTCATCTTTGTTATTTAGGACTTTTGTTTTAGACTGAGCTGTATCCGTAATCTTGGTTTGATATGATTAAACACAGTTCCGGCGGGTTGTTCTGCTGTCACCTACTGTCACCAGCAACCCCAAGTGTGAAAGGTGATTGCCACGCCTGAAAGGAGGCTAGTTAAAAAAGAAAGCACACATAAACTGCCAGATTCGGATGTCGATTGTTTAGTGATTCCAAGTTTCATCGTAATTTTTCTTAGATTCACATTTCTCACGTTTTGTGCCGTTTGAATTTTTCTTCAGAAAGTACAGACGCTGGTCTGGAAATAATATCATCACGTACGGTGAAGACAAAATGTCTTTAGAGGGCATCCTTCCAGCGAAATGGGTACTGCATATCTGCGAGTGTGGGATGGGATTCCTGTTTGTTCCATCAATGCTAAAATATGTAGACATGACTGAAACAAAAAAACGCAGCGCACAGCACGGCAGAGTAGAATATGTCCGCTGTGACGGTACATGGGCAGAGATTATCGGGAGACCAAAGTTTTGCATCGTACGGCATGAGTCCATCGTTGTTGCCTTGCAAAAAAATGGCAAGTTGAAAGACTACGAAACTTGGTCCCCATGATAGACAGTGCAGAACTAATGGAGCACTTAATGAAGCAGCAGTTTATACCGTCAACCTGGTGCAACCACACCGCTCCGACCTCAATGCATCCAATGTAAGCAGCATAGTTTTGCTTCACTGGGGTACTCACAGCTTGCCTTCGATAACAACCGCGCAGCGGGATCGCGTTGCATAAAGTGCACATATGCAAAAAAATTTTTAAATTGTTGATGAATAGGAAAACATTTTTTCCTCACCTTGGATCTTGATATTTAATGCTTGGAAACTGAAAGATAAGTGCATATTGGTGTCATTGGAATTCCCAAAATCTGTTGAGTAATGCATTTTATGAGATGTGTGGAGCAGTAATTTTAAGATCCTTGAACAGTGGAAGAACCTTATTCAATGTCAAGTGATTTGGAGCAAGGTATTTTATTCAGAGTTCACGAACGCGTATGCATCTGGTTCCTTTTGCTTTTTCTACACTCTTGTGTGCCATATTTTAGCAGATTGCAGAAATTTAAATGGTTAAAAGCCAAGAGTGTTTTGGAATTATGTTAAATGTTATACTTCATTGTTCAGGGTAACTTGGTAAAAGGTGGTTGCTGCAGCCCCTAAGCCAGTTAGAGCAATGGAGTGAAAGAAGGCAGCTCTTCACAGAAGTGCACCCTGGTGGTACATTGTCGCATGGCTAATGCTCCGATTGGCTTGCTGGGTCATGGGTCTTGCCGTTTGCGATACTGAATGGTAGTGTGGTGTGAAAAGGAGTTTTCTGTGTGTTTTAGACCTTGTTCTTTAACCCGTTGAGTGTATGGCAAAGCACGATTTCAGACTTTTAGAGCGCATTTCTTAGGCGCCCGTTTCTGGGTTTCACGGCGTTGCTGTCGGGCGTAACCGCCTCGCTAAATTTAGCGGCAAATTGAATTGGTGGTGAGGTCACGTGGACGTTAATTTTCCCACTAAATTTAGCGGGGAAAATGACGTCGCGTGACTTTGTCACGTCACCCATGAACAAATTCAGTTTCTCTGCTAGATTTAGCAGAAAAATTGACACCACGTGACCTCAACACCAATTCAGTTTCCCCGCTAAATTTAGCGGGGAAATTGACGTCGCATGACCTAAACACCAATTCAGTTTCCCCGCTAAATTTAGTGGGGAAAATGGCGTCCCATGACTTCGTGTCATGTCACCCATGAACAAATTAAGTGGGAGGAGGGAAGAGGAGGAAAAGGGGCACACCCTCCCCTCCTCTTCCTCAAGAGCTGCACTCTAGTTTGCATTAGAGATTTGTAAAAGTCAGTTTTTTGAACGATTTCTTTTGGTTCTTGTTGTACATACAGCGTGCAGCACAGCATAAACATGCGGAGAGGTTTTTTTGTTTTTTTTCTCACAGTTTAATGTTTTCCATCAAAATCTTTGTCTAGTTGGTGGCAGAATCTGGTATTAATCACAATGTGGGGAACATGAAAAGACGCTGCTAATGTCGTGGTTGCGCTAGCTGTGTCGTGCAGTGTTTTTGTGGGGCTGTGGAGGAGGAGGAGGAAATAACTTTATTGAGTCCAGAGAAGAGGCCTATTCAGGCCCGTGGCGCCTTAGACGACGGAGTTTCAGCTTTAAAAAACGGCGCTTGGTTTTTCTCTCCCCCTGCAGACCTACTGCACTGCACCAACGAGCCGAATGTGTCGATCCCGCAACTGGCCAACCTGCTCATTGAGCGTGCCCAGAACACCAACTGGGTGGTGGTCTTCAAGTCCCTGGTCACAGTGCATCATCTCATGTGTTATGGCAATGAGGTGGGTCTTCATGCTTGCCGAAGATGATGTACTGTCATAGTGAACTGCTGGAAAGCTTTGAAATATTAACTGCTTCTCGTTCGTGCAAGAGATGTGGGGTGAACATATATACATGGCTTGCACAGGACATCATTTCATGAGATGTGTGGTTATTCCTACAGCTTTAAAGTGACACTTGTATGTTTCAAAATTGAAAGTGGAAGGAATGCTTGCTGAAGATAATGTCGTGCAAGCTATTGATACGTTACTTGAAATTACTTCTGTGTAGGAGCGGTTGGAGCATTCGGAATGTCTCACTTTTTTTGTGGTCCATTGGTTTTTCCGTTTAGTTGATAGGTTACATTCTGCGAAGGCTTGGGCCCGCAGTAGCAAGTATCTTTTGGTGTTATGACATAAGCTTTCAAGTGATACAATTAGGACAGGTACAGTGCTCTACGAAAAAAAATGGACCAGCGTAGCACGTGGCCTTGCTAACCTACTGTGGCATCTACCGGGAGAAGCCGTGCAATCTGGTGTCGCGAGTCGCACATGCGCATAGATGAGCCAAGCAGTCGGCGGCTGTTTCCACACGGGCGCAACCCCCAGAGGCGATTACTACAAAGCATAAATCTGAAGCCTAACCGTTTTTCTAATCGTGTGACTCACAATTTTTGTCTGTCCTTCAAGATCTGAAGTTATATTGCCCCAAATATATAAAAAGAAAAAATGAAGACATTTTATTTACTCAGTCTACAAAAAGGACGCACGTGCCATGACGCTGCACATTTATTTAGTATGTACAGTGAAATCATTGCAAGTGGTGGTCACTTTTAGGGGCGAAGCTCCTTAGGGGCTAGCCATGCCTGTCCGTCCGTCCATCCATCCGGCGTCCAGTGCTCGTGCTCCTGCCCGTGAGCTCACATGCTCGTGTAAAGCAAAAAATGAAAAAAAAAAAAAATGATGAAACAAATATGTTTGCGCAGTCGACAGGATTCGAACCTGTGCGGGGAGACCCCAATGGATTTCTAGTCCATCGCCTTAACCACTTGGCCACGACTGCGGGACGAGTAGGGGGCTCTGAGATGTGGTAGTAACTCGAGCTGGGGATGTCATGGGTGAAACGTTGCATGTAGCCGCCCAACGTCTATACAGGAGAGGGCGCTGCGGTCAAATGCGTATATAATTGCGTTAAACTTAGCATGCATTGGCTCAACGTTTATAGACTAGAGGGCGCTGGGGTCAAATGCTCAAATGCGTATATAACCACGTTCCATACCACAAATTCTCTTTCTGACATGGAGGACAACGAACGAAAGACGGCATGCTGCGGCTCAGCGTCTACGCAGACAAGCACCATCAGAGCTTCGCCCCAATCAACATCATTCACCACGTGGAGATGCGGTCAATTTTTACAACTTTAACCTTTGGAAACGGATATATCTGTTTACGCTACTGCAAAGAAAAAAAAAACGCTGTCATGTTGCAAACTGTCCAGCGTCGATCAGCTATCAGGGGTTGTGCACTGAGCCTGAAAAGCTACCGAGTGCTTGGCTCAGCTGTGCGCATGTGCGACTCGCGACACCAGATAGACCGCTTCTCCTGGCAGATGGCGCCACAGGTACGCGAGAGCACGCACTTCGCTGGTCTATTTCGTTCTGTTGAGTGCTGTACCTAAGGAGGTGCTGTGGCATGCTCGTCGTATTGCTGGACTCTCGCAGAAACGACGGGCTCGATATCATCTGCACCGATATCGCTTAGATTCTATTCTTTTTAAATGCCCTCGGGTTTACTGAACAGAATTTTATCAGGTTGTCAAGGTAGTTGGTTACAATTGAGGACTTCTGTTCCAGAGGTTCACACAATACTTGGCCTCCAGTAACTGCACGTTTCAGCTTGGCACATTTGTCGACAAGACCGGCGTACAAGGTGAGCAGACTTTGCCCTAACTTGCAGTTGTCGTAAGCACAATACTTGGCAGGATGTCGGGAATGCATAACTGCTCGTGGACGTCTCTACGCTGTGTTTAACTTAATGAGGGCTTGTGAACTAGTGGCCCGCTTTACTTCAGCAATTTTGGTCTGTTGGTCAAGGATGATCATTGGAGGTAGAGCCTGGGTCAGGTCACTTCTTTGCTTTGGGAAGCTTTTTGCTATAGAGGAGGCTGTAAGCCTATAGTAGGATGGCTTTCTTACCTGCATTGCAGGGGTGGAATTTGCTGAGCATTTATCTTGAGGCTGCTTCACGAAATGTGCGATATCTAGTCTGGCCTACAGAGTTCTAATGCTACCGTAAAATCCAGAGAGAAAGGCCACCTAACTTCAGGAGCAAATTGGGTGAAAATATGGATTGGGCTAACTTTCAATATACAATCAAGAAAAGTTTAAAAAAGAATTGCTCTTTTTAGGTCTGTCCCTTCCAAGCTTGTTATGGAAGCGACTGTCAACGAAGCAAAGAGGACTGTACTTCCCAGTCAACAACGTTCGCTCATAACCTGCCATAGCTAACTAGCTGCATTTAAGCCGAGGCCATCATTGACCCCAACACTACTATTAATATGAGTGGGCTATCTTTTGGTGTTTAAAAAAATATAGCAAATCAAGCCGAAAATAGGGGTGGGCTATCTTTCGGGGGTGGGGCATCTCGGGATTTCACGGCAATTGATATCATATACAAACTTGGAAGTAGCTTTAAAGACATTTCATTCATGCCAACAACCTAACCACATGCTGCTTAGGAATCAAAATGCTCAAGGCAGGCAACCAAGCAAGAATGGCATTTCGAGAACCGTTGGGAAAAAGGAAGCCAAAGCTATGGGCGCCCTACGCTCGCTTGCCTTGACGCCGATGAAAGCTGTGCACGTGCACCCTTCTAAAGTACGAAAGAAAGTGGATTCCAAGTATAGTTATTTGAGATTTGTTGTTTCAAGTTGTGAACATAGTTTGTCAAAAAGGCATTCATAGGACCAGTAGAAGAAAAAAAAAGAAAACATTAATTGGCTCCAGAAATAATTGTCTTCTGAATTCTGAGACAAGTCTAGAGCCTTCATTGGGTCTTTGAAATGGAGGTGTAAAGATGCAAAGCCTGAGAAGCAGCCCCCTCCCTCTTGGCTCTTCTATCCTGGAACTAACGGTGTTTATCGGCGTATGGTGTCTGCTGTGCTTTGAATTGCTAGGTAATTTCTTCTGCTTTGCTGGGCATGTGGTAACTGTCCTTTCCTTGATTTCCTGCAGCATCCTGTGACATGGGTTTGTTGTCGGAATACCTTTTTCTCATTCCTTTGCGACAGGTTTCTCTTGCCTGCTAAAGCTCCTATTTGTTTTTTTGTTTTTTCCGAGCATTGCATGTTTTGTTTTGTGTGTGTATGGGATTCTTTTACCTATATCGTGGGAGTGTGTTTTTTTTGGAAAAGTGGGAACGATTAAGGTTTTTAAGCAAGTCATTCATGTTTAGGAGTATTGAACACCAAGTTTGTGCAGTGGATAAGTCGAGCAAACCGAGCCAAGCAGTTATGGGCTTCATTTGACTCTGGTGTCTTGTCTATTGTGCATTTCCTTTTTTATTTTAATATCTAATTGATACATATGTTTTGTCTTTTTATTCTTGAACTATACTATCTGTTCTCTGAGCTTGGTAATCCAGAAGGCACATGGCTACATTTAATTTTGTAGTGCACCATTCACATTGTTGGTGATGAAAAGTTGTAAAAGATGTTTTGCTCACAATATAGGAAAGTGTGATGGGGTGCTTCTGACATGCATTGTCTTTGTTTTCTTTCTATTTGTGGGAAAATAATGCACTGCATTTAAGGCAATATTACAATGGCCTGAGCTCTGAATTGATTTTCATCTAAGTTTGCTTAATGTTTTGAATTTCAAGACTGCTTTATAGTCTCTTCTGAAATCTACAAATAGCTGCACACACATTAGTGGTTCCTGGTATATACCAGCAGAGATGCAAAGTAACTATTAATTGAAAGTATTGAAGTTGCTATAAATTACTATCTGTTATAATTAAATGTTTGTACTATCTGACTTAGTTCTTGACTTGTAACTGTTAGTTCCGGTAACTGACTAGTTATTGACTACTTGATCGAACAGTTACTAACAGCTTGATTGAGTTACAGTTACTTGTATTTTTGTTAAGTTAAGTTACTCCAGTTGCTACTTCTTAAAATTACCTTGACAAACAACAAATGATTATGCCTGTGGGAATGTAATTGTATTTGTAACCTAATTCAGTTTCAGCTCAAGTAACTAACCTAGTTAGTAAACTGCAGCTTTTATAGCTCTACTTGCCAGCGATGTCGGAGAACATTCTAGTAGGACAATTTTCGTTTCGTTTTATTATTATTTTTGTGCTTCGTGCATTCCTTTTTTCCCTTCAGCGGGCTTCGACATGTCGACCTTCATTCGGCGGTACGCCAAGTACCTGACTGAGAAGGCGGTCTCCTACCGCACGGTCGCATTTGACTTCTGCAAGGTGAAGAGGGGTGAGTTGGTGCTCTGTACTTCCTTAGTTTACTCCATGGGCCTCTTGGCCAGGGGGTGCTATGGTGGTCTGCAAGACGCGACCACGTAAAAGGTGCCCTAGCCTCTGCTGGCATCTGCAAGATGTGCCCATTTAATGCTGACGTAAAGCGGCATCCTAGTGCTCTATCATGTACAGGTCGCAAGCTTATGCGAGCGTCTGTCAGCGTACTTGCCCATGCACCCTAAGCAAAAATGTTTGAAAGAATTAAAGCATCCTTAATATCTATGAAAGAACAGTGCAGCTTTGGCATCCTATCGGAGCGCTATAATTTTCTTTCAACATTCCTGTCGTTTTATTTAACAAATTTATATGAATGTTTGCGAGCGTGGTGACGAACAACCGAAATGTAACAACTTTCCCTGTATTATCTCCTTGTCATACCCTCTAAGCTAAGTGGCTTGGCAGCTTTGTTTGACAAGAAACGTGTTTGAGGCTGATGCATGCTGGTTTGATGGTAGGAATGCGACTCTCTCCCGACGTCTTTCAGGAAGGAAGACGGCACCCTGCGCACCATGCCGACAGACAAGGTGGGTGGGCGTTCACGACGGGTCCCCTTTATGTTTGGTTGGGGAAGGAGTACTGATGTAATTTTCCCGCATTTCTCAATTCAGCTTCTCAAGACTGTGCCTGCACTACAGAGTCAACTGGATGCTCTCCTAGAGTTTGACGTGAGTTGTCCGTCAGTTTTGTTGTTGCGCATCAGTGTTCTTTGGCCTTTGCACTGACCAGGTTTAGACGATGGGGTTGTATCTGTTTGAGAAGCCTGTAGCACTACAACATTCCCCAGATAAAGCAGCTTCTTTTGAAGAGGACGCCAGGTACTCGAGAAGCTAAGAATTTCTCGTTCCATTCCTTTGTGTTTGTCTGCTCGAATGTCTGCCTGTTTTGGTTCATTGGTTTTAGGGGGTACACCCCCTGGGAGGGTCAACTTTTGAACCCTTGGCTTTAAATTAATGAAATTTACAGGGTAGGCTGGTGGTCTTGCTGGAGGGTGCGTAACCAAATTTCAGGTCTGTCGGGTAAATGGGAAGGAAATTAGAGCACCTTCTATCAGCAACACGCCTACATTGTTTAGTTAATCTATCGTTGGAAAACTATCGCAATATTCAAGATTTTTATTTGCTAGATATGTAGCAGAATGCCTAGGGGGTGCGCCTACGGAGAGTTTTTTGTAAAAAGTCATTTATTTCTACAAATTTTTTCTTCCGCAAAATTTGTCAACTTTTTGGTCTTCTGTGTCTTCGACAAAATGTCAACATTTTTTATAAAAGACATCCGTAAAGTGACAAAACAATTCCATAGGCGCATTCCTTATTAAATTTCAGTCAGGAAGAGTGAAGAACGTGCCTTCCCTGTATTGCCATTATCAAACGATAGATTGACTAAAATGGAATTTATACCAAAAAGTGTAACGGAGAAAAATGCGTTCAAAGTGCTCCAAACTCTACCTTTTCTTTAGCTTCTGTGAACAGAAAATAATTTATAAAAAATTAACTATGCAGTGTAAACTTATGAAACTTGCTGGGAATACACCTCTAGATGTTGGTAGATGTAAATACAGTCTAAGCTCGCTATAACAGACCTTGATTTTGACCAAGATTTCGGTCTGCTGTAAAAGGAGGTGTTGTATGCAGAAATGAAGTTGAGTCAATGGTGTACAGAGGAAAACCAACCGAACTTCCCAAATCGTGTATGTTATATCCAAATGTCTGTTGTAAACAGGTCTGTTATAATGAGCTTTGACTGTGTCATTTTTCAAAATCAACTTTTTTTGCAGAAATTCTTTTTCTGGGTAGTGTCTCCCTTAAGTGTGCTCCTGCTATACTTCTTTACTGCTAAGATTGGCTGGGGCTATACACATTGGCAAGCACAGCCTCTGGGCACTGCCGCTCTACAATCGGTGCCCATACATTGCCCAATGTTCAGGACTTGCTGGGAGTGTTTGATGGTTGACAAACTTGGGTTCCTACCAAGTGCCTTATTCCCCCCCCCCCTTGGTGGCTGGTCTTGTTTCTGAAATGCGGTTGCTTGCAAATGTGTATTATGTGCATTGCCACATGTTGTGGCACACTTACGAGGTATTCCTTTCAATATATGACCCCTCTCGTACGAGTCGGCGGTGTTTGACTGCTTCAGCTTTGAGTGCATTCCGATGATGCATGCATGCATACCCGCATACCCTTTTCATCATTGACAGCATTTGCCCGTACCTGGAAGTGCAAAATACTTTGCCGCAATCTCGGTTGTATGTTGTTTCTTCTATGGCCTCCAGGCATGTGAGGCCTCGTGCTATGCTCACGGTTGTCTTTCATGCTCGCAGTGCACAGCAAATGACCTTGTCAATGGGGTGATCAACTCTTGCTTCATGCTTCTGTTCCGAGACCTGATTCGGTTGTTTGCCTGCTACAACGACGGCATCATCAATCTACTTGGTGGGTTTGTCGCTGTCACCCTCCGTTGTCTCGGCCGAGCTCTTCATTTTGCCTTTTATTTTTTTATGTTCACTATAGAGAAGTACTTTGACATGAACAAGAAAAACTGTAGGGAAGCTCTGGACATCTACAAGAAATTCCTCATCCGCATGGACAGGGTAGCGGAGTTCCTCAAGGTCGCCGAGGTGAGTCCCTTTGCGATGAGACTTTCCGGTTGCTTTCATTTCCTTCTGTTGGGCACTCGTATCTATTCTTAAGTGGATTTGTCCAGTGAATA